>PVKS010050866.1:0-11384 GCA_004027875.1 Aplodontia rufa
ATAGAGATTCACACACTCTGTTTTCATACATTTTGTCTTAACAGAAAATACATGTTATGTGGATATATGAATGTTCTAAAGAAAAGTGTTAACCATGCTGTTACAATTATACATAGTATAATACAGAACTGATTCACTTTTTTATTTTAAAAAGCAGCTATTTGGTTTATGAAAAAGTTTTATGATGTCACAGATGCCTTAGTAAACCATTCTCTTTTGTTTCAGGAAAAAATTAAATATCAAATATTTCTTCTGTAAATTCTAGGTCATAGAATATAGTGGGAGAGCACAGTGTGTTTCTAGTGAAGTATTCTTGCTAGGGATGGCTATAGGACATAGTGGATATGACCTGGGCATCGGAGGCTTCTACCCCAGCTCTTATTTCCTAGTACTACTCTCTGTTTTTTTACCTAGAGAATGGACATTTTTTTTTTTCAAGGGTGGGGAGGAAGAGAGACAGAGAGGTGTATGAGAGAGAGAAAAAAGAGAGAATCAGCTTTATTTCTTCATCAGGCCTTTGTTTCTGAGACACTTAGTTGTGTATATGGTGCTGGGGTTCGAACTCAGGTCCTTGCGCACGCCAGGCAAGCGCTCCAACTGCTAAGCCACCACTCCAGCCTGAGAACAGACATCTTTTTTTTTTGTTTTTTTTTTTTATTATTTATTTATTTATTAGATTTCACCTTTGTTTTTTGTTTTTTTAAAGAGAGAGAGAAAGAGAGAATCAATTTCATTTAGTTTTTCATGCGTCTTTCGTTGCTCCAAGACTTTGTTGTGTATGTGGTGCTGGGGTTTGGACTTGTGTCCTTGCATATGCCAGGCCAGTGCTGTAACCGCTGAACCACTGCTCCAGCCCAAGAATGGACATCTTAATAGCACTTATCACAGAGATCTTTGTGATGAAGGGAGCAGAAGCACATTAAGCACTTAGAATAGGGCCTGGCACACAGGAAGTACCCATTAGTGCATGCTATTGTTACTTAGGAGGACCAGCTAAAGAAATATCATATAACCCTTGAAAGTGCTACTGGTGGAGAATTTCTACCATGGGAAACTTTTAATGTTGAGCCAAAAAAGAAGCAGTGTATGGAAACATGTATGGTCATAATTGTATAAAATCTAACCTGTGTGTAAGAAAAATGTTGGGAGGAAATATACAAAAAGGTAGGAATATGATTTGTTCTTTATATATTCTGATCTTTCCTGGTTGCATTACTTTATTAAGTGAATAGATAATCTCTCAAGAGGGGCTGGAGCCGTGGCTCAGCGGTTTCAGTGCTTGCCTGGCAAGCACGAGGACCCGGGTTCAAACCCCAGCACCACGTATACAACTAAGTGTTGGAGCAACTAAGGCCATGTGAAAAACTAAATAAAGTTGTTTCTCTCTTTCTCTGTCTCTCTCACTGTCCCTCTCTCTTTAAAAAAAAAAAAAAATATATATATATATATATATATATCAAGAAAAAGCAAAGGCTGTGAATATAGGAAGGGAAATTTGGTGCTACATTTAGACATTAAAATTGGTATTCTTTGAAAATTACTCTTGTATAGCTTAGTACCTGTACAGGTGCACATGATAATACAACCCATGTTCCTGAAGCAAGGGTACACACATGCATTTTGGTAGCAAAAATATTACTGCGATGGAGAGGTAGATGGCTGGGTTTGCTCCCCAGCACCACATACACAACTAAATGGAGGAAAACCAAAAACTAGATGAAAAAATAAAAATATTAACTCATTTTCTCTCCCTCTCTTAAAAAAATATATAATATATATATATTATTGACCAGTTATGATCCTTGCATTCAGCACTCATAAAGGAAGGAGACTCATGGGAAATATGTATGTTTGCATTTGATAATTGTTTTCTATTTATTTTTTTCGGAGGTATTAGGGATTGAACCCAGGGACTGTCTACCACTGAGATACATCCCCAGCCCTTTTTATTTTTTATTTTGAGACAGGGTCTTGCTAAGTTGCCTGGGCTGGGCTTCAATTTGCAATCCTTCCACCTCAGTTTTCTGAGGAACTGGGGTTACTGCTGTGTGCCACCACACCTGGCTTGCATTTGACAGTTTTATAAATTTTTTTTTTCCAGAAAACCATCTTGTCTGTGGTTATGGAAAATCTGGTTAGATAGTTATGAGTAGTTTTATTATTTTGGTTTTTGCTGGGGTAAATGAAGAACAGAGAAAATAAGTAATTTATTTAAGGTCACCCAGCTAAACTCAGCCCCCTCCTTTTGTTTTTCTGGTAAAATAGCAGGGATTGTTTAAAAGAACTAAAACATTTTAAGATATAATTTAAAAATCAGAGTTTCTTGAAAACTTGTAAATGGACAATGTAAGTCTTTTTGGAAAGTACCATGAGTTCTCTGGGTTGATGAAAATGTGTGATATGAAGATGAGATCATACGGTTTGGGAGATGAAAGGCATCTTTGGTGGTTATATGGTTTAGCTCCCTAATTTTACTGAGCAAGATGAGGTCCATCATGGATGACTGCCTTGTCTGTGGTCCTATCTGGTTAGCAGTGGAGATAAGAACAGAATCTAGTTTGCTGACTCCTGGTTCAGTGGATTTTTCCCTGGGTATAGGAAAGACTTTAATTCGCTCTGTTTACTCTTCATCAGGTTCTTTACAGACTCTGGTAATCAGATAATAGCCCAGTATGAAACATGTTTGCACATGGACCTCCTCCCTGCTTGTACATTTCCTTGATCCCAGGCTAGTTTGTAGGTGAAAATGGCATTTGTGTTTCCACCAGCCATGAAAGGAGCACTGCATTTGTGTTTAAGAGGTATTAGGATGAAAGAGGGACAGAAAAAAATTACAGAATTCACCAAGAAAGAGATCTTGACAATAACTTAAAGAAGAAAGAATTTAGTAATCAAACAATGTTATTTAAGTATGGAAGATCATAGTTTTATTTGTACTTTGGTTAACATACTTAAGTGACCTGAGGAAAAAAACCTTGTTGGGTCTCTTAACCTAAAATTTGTTAGTGTAGAATAAGCTATGTTGATCTAGGGCATTTTACATTTTAGGCTGCTTTGCCTTGTCTAAAAAGAAAAATTAGCTATAAATGGCAATTTTGGTTAATAAAAATTTTTTTTAAAGAGAGAAGGACAGTGAGAGAGAGAGAGAGAGAGACAGAGAATCAATTTTTATTGAGTTTTTCACATGGCTTTCATTGCTCTGACACTTAGTTGTGTATGTGGGTTACTGGAGTTTGAACCCGTGTACTTGCTCATGCCGGGCAAGCTCTGTAACCACCCAGCCACCTCTCTAGGCCCTGTTTGAACCCTTGTCCTCACGCATGCCAGGAAAGTGCTGTAACTGCCAAACCACCACTCTAGCCCTTCAAATTGTTTTGTTACAGTTGCTTTTCTAAGATTGGCTAGAGGACTTATTTAACCTCATTTTAACATAGTGGTATTTTCTTCAGTAGAAAGCAGAGATCCTATGGTGATAGTGGAAGTGCCATAATATTTATAGTTTATTATATTCATTTATAAACTTATGTTAGCTAGAATTTACAGGCTATTTTATTTCTTAAATTGACACTTTCCTTACCAGGATTTTACTAAATCCGCTTTGCCATTTTTATTTTCTTTATATATATATATATTTTTTTTTTTTTAAGAGAGAGGGACAATGAGAGAGAATCAGTTTTATTTAGTTCTTCATGTGGCTTTTGTTGCTTTGAGACTTCATTGTGTACTTGGTGCTGGTTGAATTTGCGTATTCCCGGATGCCAGGCAAGCACTGTAACCACTGAGCCACCACTCCAGCCCTCTTTATATTCTTTTAAAAACCTTCTGATATATGCCATTAGAGGATGTTTATTTTTCCCAGAAAACTGTTATTTTATATATATGTATTTTATGTATATGTATATATATATATAGGAGACTAACGAGTGTATGTGTTTAACTGACTTCTTTGGAGTTGATTTTGTGATAATGTGGGTATTAAGTTTTTTGATGGACTTCATTAAATAGTTTGCTACTGAAAACTCAATAGGGCAGATTCCTGACCAATGTTGGTTTCTCCTGGAAGAATTAATATAATGGGCAACGTGAGTAAACACATTGATGTTGAGTTTTCTGTAATGTCCAGGAGGTGGCATAACAAATGAGGGATCACCAATGGTGTATGGTTTTTTGAACTGGAGTAGTTATATTTGATAAATTGTATATCGAGGCTAGCGTTTGAATGCTGGAGAGTACAAGGATTGAAGATCATGGGCTTTAGAGACTCTCTGGCATAGCTCCTTTGGTAGGCATGGGGAACTGTATTTAAGGGAGGGGATTTTGCACTAGCCACCAGAAGTTGAGAGAATGAGATACTTTTTCCCATGACTTAAGTTGTCAGATTTTATTAAAAAGACAGTGCTGGGAGCTGGAGCCGTGACTCAGCAGTTACGGCGCTTGCCTTGCATGCACAAGTATGCAAGTTCAAACCCCAGCACCACATACACAGCGAAGTCTCAGAGCAATGAAGGCCACATGAAAAACTAAAATAAAATAGTTTCTCACTTTCTCTCTTCACTGTCCCTCTCTCTTAAAAAAAAAAAAAAAAAGACAATGCTAACTTCTGTCTTTATAATATGGAGTCTCAGTATCTTGGATATCTTCCAACCTAGGAAATAAGCCTGAAACTCACCTTCTCCATCTCCCCAGCGCCTCTTTGGAAGTATGGGCATACTCCAGTGAGCATTGCAATTCATGTCAGGAAAACTGGTGCCGCCCGTGGTATGTACTTCTTTGTGGTCTTGTCCTGGTGCCTACTCATGATACCTATGCAATAGGGAGGCATTGACCAGTCCAGAGTTGATTCAAGCTGCAGAAGTGGTTCCTTTCTGACCAAGTCATTTGGTTTTGAGCTTGGTGTGGTGCAGGCCCGGAGCCCATGTCCATCTCTGGTGACCTTTGGGAAGGGAGGGGGCAGAGCCAGATGGAAGTTGACTTTTTCAGCTCCAGGTTTCTCTTGTGATTATTTTCCACATTATCAGGCCAGGGCATCTTGCCCTGGAGCCTTGTGAGGATCTTAGCAGATTTTGAGTAATTTTTAAGTTCTGAAGGATGGCATTAGCCGAGGAAAATGCATCACTATTAATTTTTGAAAACTGATATTTCAGTGTTCAATGGATTTCGCATTGTCATTGATCATTCACTTAACAAACATTAACGGATAAACATTTACTTTAGAAACTGACTTTGTCCTCAAGGGGTGTGTATTCTAGAAGGGAAAAGGAACAGAAATGAGGCTGAGGAAGCTTTTGTGTTGATGTTCCCAGAGAGTTCTGTCTTGTCTGTTTCGTACCCTGGAAGAAAGAAGGAAGCTTGTGACCAGCATAGATGGAATTTGTAGGAAGGCACTGAGACTGGAGTAAGCTTTCAGGGAAGCAGAAGCATGGTGGGACCTATAGTAGTTACTCAGCTTTCATGAAGTCCAGAAAACATGAAACTTGATATTCGGTTGACTGTTTCTCAAGAAGGTCTTGTATAGGGACAGAGAAAGCTGCTATCAGTTAAGAGTTCATTCCGAAATGAGGGTCAGACCTGTGAGGAACAGGTTAGAGAGGTGGGATTGGAGGCTTTTAATTTTATGATAATGTAGCTATTAACATCCTAAGGAGTCCTAAATTAAGTTTTTTTTAAAAAAATCTGGACACAGGTAATTTCTTTTTAAGCTTATTACAGAAAATGGCATATTATAGATCCTTTTCTGTTGGCATCTAGAATATGTTTCCTAGGTGCAAAGATAACCCAAATGTGGAGGAATTTGAGTCTTTACTATGTCATTAATTAACCCCAAAAATCATATTAAATAATATATTAACATTAAATTTATGTTACATGAATTAAGAGTAGCATATTATTATAGTTCTTCATGTACTATAACTGAAGGTGCAAGAACCATAAAACCCCCACTTTCTTTAGACTTGAAACTGAAACGATTTTTTTGTGGAGTTCCAAATTAAAAATAATCCAAATTGATTGTGAAAATGGGACATGAAAAAAGTCCATTTTGTATGTAAATCATCAGTGACTTTAAGCTCTGTGGAATATAAATTTGCATGGTACTGTTCCCTGGGGTTTTAATGATTTTTAAAGATGCTAATTCTTAGCCAGGGGCTTTTGGAAGCAGTGTAACATACTGCCGATTGCAGTTGGGTTAATAGTATAACTAGTAAGAAAACTACTGGTCATTGTTTCTAGATAACTGACAAGAAAAATCTTTATTCATAGAATACTAAGGTTGTTTTTGTATAAAGTTGCATGTAGTTGGGTTAGACTTGAGCTTTATCTCTTTTTTTTTTTTCCTTTCTACCATTCAGGACAAGTGTGGATCATGCTTATCCACTGGGCAAAGAAATGAGCAAGTGTTTGGTAAATGAACATGTTTTTTTAAGAGAAAAGGAGAGTGAGAGAGAGAAAGAGAGAATCAAATTTATTTAGTTTTTCATCTGGTTTTCATTGCTCCAACACTTAATTGAATGTGTGGTTTTGGGGTTTGAACCCGGGTCCTCGCATGTGCCAGGCAAGCATGATACTGCTAAGCCACCGTTCCAGCTCCGTGAACATGTATTTTATAGGTGATTGAAAACTGTTTCCCACATTCACCTGAATAGATTGATTTTTTTTTGTTTTGTGTTCTTTCTTTCTTTCTTCTTCTTTTTTTTTTTTTGGTACTAGGGATTGAACCCAGGAACACTTTACCACTGGGTTGGAGCGTTATCCCTAACCCTTCTTACTTTTTTTGTTAGTGCCATTTTTGTCTTCCACATTTTTAAATTGGTGCCTTATAGTTGAACATAATGGTGGAGTTTGTTGTTACATATTTGTGCATGCGCACACTGTAACTGTATATTTTGGCCAATATCCCATCCCTTGATCCCTTTCCTCTGTTCTGTTCTCCCTTTACATTTCATGCAGTCAACCCCCACCTTTCTTTTCCTCCTCCTTTTCTCCATCTATGAGAGAAAACATATGACCTTTAACCTTCTGAGTTTGACTTATTTCACTTAATAATGGTCTTGAGTTTCACCCATTGTCTTGCAAATGACATAGTTTCATTTTTTCTTTATGGCAGAATAGACCTCCATTGTGTATATACACCACTTTTCTTTATCCATTCATCTGCTGATGAACACCTAGGCTGTTTTCATAGTTTGACTATTGTGAATTGTGCTGCTATAAACATGAGTATGCATGTATTCTATAGTATCCCAACCCTTTTTGTTTTTTTAGAGAGAGGCAGTGAGAGAGAGAGAGCGAAAAAGAGAGAAATTTTTTTTTTTTTTTTTTTAAGGGCTGAGGACCAAACTTGGAGCCTTGTGCGTGCTAGGCAAACGCTCTGCCACTAAGCTAAATCCCCAGCCCCTCAATTTTTTTTTTAACTTAGTTTTTCATGTTGCTTTCATTGCTCTGAAACTTTGTTGTGTACGTGGTGCTGGGGTTCGAACTCACGTACTTGTGCATGCCAGGCAAGCGCCATAATCGCCGAGCTACCGCTCCAGCCCATCAACCTTTTTATTTTGAAACAGGATCTCACTAAGTTGCCAAGGCTGGCCTAGAATTTCTAATCCTCCTGCTCCAGCCTCCCAAGTTGCTGGGATTACAGTTGTGCACTACTACTCCTGGGCCAGAATGGGTAGACTTTTGATTTCACATGCACATCAATTATGTGAATACATTTGTTGAGTTCCTTGTATGTGCCATGCACAATCCTGTTATGTGCCAGGGTACTTTTGAGGAATCAGAATGGTTAAGACAGATCCTGTCCCACCTTGTTGATAGACTAGGGAAGAGAAGATTGCAAAATAAGCTTATCTAAATTGGGGATTGTACCTTTGGAAAGTTTTAAGTAAAGTGTTGAAGGGGCCTCAGTAAAGAGGCCCTGAAAGAGCTTAATGAACCAGATGCCATTTGGAGCTGAAAGTAGATCTGAGAGATGAAAATTATTCTAGACAGAGGAATGAAGGCCTTGGGAAAGGAAATGATGGAATATATTTGGGGACCAGTGAGTAGTTGAGTCTGGAGAGATATAGGGAGACTTAGGGGTTTATAAATTTGGATTAACCCAAGGATTGAGGAGGTGGACAAGGGCCAGGTGTGATGGGTTGACTTTATTCTTTGTGGGCTTTTGAACTGGAAAGACCCTAAGTAATCAGAGCTTTGCTATAGGAATACAGTGACTATCCTTGGAGTTCAGTGGTTGAGACATGGATGGGGTCAGAGAGCTTGGATTTAGATGTTAATTAGGAAACTTCTAACACGATATAGATAAGAGGTAATGAGGGAGGAATGAAAGTGTATAAATTATGGGCAAAAAATATTTTGGGATGAAGTCAAAGGGTATTAGAACCTGATTAAATTAGAGTATGTATTTATTCAATAGATTTAATCCCCTCTCGCTCCAGATCATGGTGAGCTTGGAGCAGTGTCAGGCTGGAGGTACTGAATGTAACCTTTGATTTCAGCTGTGCGTGACCATGACCCAGTGCGGTAAGGTGGCAATCTGAGAACACTCAACCCTGTCACACAGGCCTTGAGTAGAGTATTGAATTTATCTAGTCCTTTGCTTTCAGATAAACCAGTGCAGACAGATGAGAGTCTCATCTTGTGTTATAAACCACCACCACAGAAAGGGATTATCAGTGAGCTATTAGGGGCTTTCATGTTTTAGAGAGCGTTTAAAAACCATTTATCTAGTTCTCTTTAAAATACCCAGTTGTGGAACCATAACTATGAAGCTGGGGGGAGAAGGCAGGTAGGTAGAGGGATTAGGGGGGTTATTAATGCAGCTGGAGGAAGGGATTAGGGAGGTTATCAAGGGAGCTGAGAACCCTTGACTCCCATCAGAGGCCCAACTATACATAGGCAGGCAGAGAAGATTAAAAAAAATTAAAAAACGAATACACATGTATATGCTTATTTCTATCTATAACATGGGGATAAAGCAGAGGAGACATGGGAGCAGGGAGTGGTTAAAGGGGGGAGATCCTGAATTAGGATCGACCTTAACTTACTTTGTCAATATCTATCTATGCATGAATATGTCTATATCGAATGAATTAAAAATGAAAAAAATACTTAGTTGTAATTAGCCTGTGCTTTATCATGAGGCCCCAGAACAGCTGTCTTTTCCACCCTTATGTCTTCAAGAGCTGACATTCTGACTTCATATCAGTTTCTACTCTCCCATTCTAAGGGAAAAATTAAAGAAGGCTTTAGAAATGGTAGGCTCATAAACTTTATTTAGAGATAGGATATGTAGTTAGGTCCTTGGTTACCCTTTTTTATGCACGTTTTTATGATTTACTTATTCTAGGGAGGAGATAATAAATGTGATTTTTTTTTTTTTTTGTGCTACAGGGATCTAGTTCACATTTGGATGTAACTTGTTTACATTTTCAAATGCAAGCAAAGTCACTGCATAGACTAAAAATTATAGATGCAAAAGTACTCTCAGTTTTGCTTCTCTTGGATTCTTTTGCTTCATATGACCACAGGTCTCTCTTCTTTAAAATTCTATCTTTGATATCCAAATACTGTTATTACTACCTGGTTATTATTAGTTAATTTGGTGACAGAGGTTATAATGATAACCGTGTTTTCACGTCTTTTTGTTTTCCTTTCAGTTTCCTTTTGTAGCCATCCCGTGCAAGAATGGATATCTACTCTTCTCCCCTCTTTGAGAGATTTGCTGCCACCTATATCCTAATGATTTATTCCCAGGTCTTCATACTCAGTCTTGACTAAGGCTTTTGTGAGGGTTAGGGGAGAGCTAATTGGTGAAAGGAGATGATGAGTGAAAAAGGAGAATAAATGAGAGTTTACCCAAGAGGAAGAGGAACCACAGGTCTTAGTAGGAGGTTTCAGACTAGAGAAACTTGATAAGAAACGAGGAAGTGAAGGTGTTGAACTTCCATTGCATGTTTAAGGGATGTACCTATTGTGAGGTCTGCAGACAGATTGTTCTGTGTACTGTTTATAATTGATCTGTGATGAGATAGGTACAGTAATTAAGAATTAGTATTTAGAAATGTCTAATAAATTGATAGGGCAACTCTAAATTTGTCGAATCTAATGAAGAATTGGGACCTTTATTTTGTATGCCTTCATTTATTTCATTTATTAGTTATTATTACTTGTATTTTGTAAAAGTATCAGTCCCCAGCAGATTAGAGAAAGTGGACCATTACTGCTCATTGTCTGAGAAGCCCTGTTGCATGTTTGTGGGGAATGTAGTTAGAAGAAGTTTTATTTGAAATGGTTGGTTTAGCAGCAGGAATGAGCACAGGTTGGGAGGTAAATGGTTGCTTATCTTAGCACGTGACGGGAAGGGAACCCTAATACCATGGAGTCCTATGGTTTGAGGGAGTTGCAGGGTGGAGGAAAGTGTGTGGCCAAGCACCAGAATTGGTAGAAATGTGTCTTCTCTGCTGGGTGAGGCCTGCTGGGCTGGGCTGGGGTTCTCCAGTTTTGAGTCAGGGCTTTTGGGCCTCCACCAGTAGAGTCATTTGATTTATTAGATGTGAATAGGAAATCACATCTTTTGGTGTCCTCTAAGTCTGATTCTCATCTTTGATTTGGTACTGGGATTTGAACCCAGGGGCCCTCAACCACATCCCTATCCTTTTTTTAAAAAAAATTTCTATTTTAAGACAAGGTCTTGCTTAGTTGCTGAGGCTGGCTTTGAACTTGTAATCCTCCTGCCTCAGCCTCCCAGATTACAGGGCGTGCGTCACCATGCCTGTCTTGCTTTTCATCTTTTATTTGTCTCTGTTTTCTCCTCCTTTCCTACCTTGTTTCTGCCTAGACATGTTGCACAAGTTTTTTTTTTTTTTTTTTTTTTTTTGCATGGTGCTGGGCTGGAACCTAGGGCTTTGTGTATGCGAGGCAAGCACTCCACCATTGAGCTATATACCTAGCCTTTTTTTTTTTTTCCTTTTAAAGAGAGAGGGAGAGGGAGAGAGAGAAAACCAATTTTATTTGTTTTTTTATGTGGCTTTTGTTACTGACAATTCGTTGTGTACCTGCGTCCTTGCGGCTGAGCCACTGCTCCAGCCCGCATCTGTAGCCTTTGCAGGAGTGTTGATATTGTTTCTTCACTTTTGTTCCCCAGATCCTTCTTTACAATTTTGTCATGTGGAGTGTGTTCTTCTGTGCATGTCATGTGGAGTGTGTTCTGTGCATGTCATGTGGAGTGTGTTCTTCTGTGCATGTCATGTGGAGTGTGTTCTTCTGTGCATGTCATGTGGAGTGTGTTCTTCTGTGCATGTCATGTGGAGTGTGTTCTGTGCATGTCATGTGGAGTGTGTTCTTCTGTGCATGTCATGTGGAGTGTGTTCTGTGCATGTCATGTGGAG
>PVKS010050867.1:0-11396 GCA_004027875.1 Aplodontia rufa
CTGGGCTTGCACTGACACCGTGGACCTGCACTGTGAGCACTGACACCCTGGGCCTGCATGGTGAACACGGACACCCTGGGTCTGCACTGTGAGCATGGACATCTTGGGCCTGCACTGTGAGCATGGACACCCTGGGCCTGCACTGTGAGCCCCGACACTGTGTCTTGGCACTGCTGGCCCGTGGGTTCTCCCCTTGGAGAGCTGGACTTCAGCACCTGGACTGCAGGACAGTGCCCAGTGTGGGGAGGCCACTCTCAAGACAGGCTCCTAATGTCCACCAAGGCAGGCCCTTCAGCCCATCAGCCATGTGCTTCACTCCATGCAACGGCCCCAGGGGCAGACATTGTGATGTTCAATTTTAAGACAGGAGGCCGAGGCTCCAGAAGACAGGAACGTGGTCAAGACTATTCTGCAGGAAAATGGTTGCACCTGTGAGGCTCCACTGGCGAATGCCACAACGGCCCTGGCATGAGCTGGGTGCTTCTAATGGGCTTGAAGGCAGGGTGGGATGAAGAGCCCAGAGCCCAGGGGAGATGCCTGGGCAAGGACACGGAGAGGATCCTGGTAGGAGCACTGAGCAGACAAAGAGGAGCTCCAAATGGAAGAGGAAGATTTCCTGAAGATCTTGTGCTGGACACAGAAAAAGAAAAGGCTGGTGAGCTCTCAGGGCAGCTGTGTGGGTGGCAGGGGAGCTGGAAAGATGCCTCAAGTTGGATGCTGCAGAGAGCTGCCCCGCTGTCCCCAAGAACCTGGTCTTCATCCAGCCACATGCCTGTGAAAGTACTCCAGGAGCTGCCAATCCCCACTCAGTCCTGCCTGCTGCCTACAGATGATTGGTGCATGGACAGCTGCTCAACCCACCCTGGGCCAATCAGAGTGCTCCCCTAGGGCTTCCTCCTACCAGCCTCTGGCTCTGGACCTTGGTTTGAGGGTGGGTGTGAGCTGCAGCCTGCCTTTCCCTCCAGGTGTGAGAATGCTGGCATGCAGAGGGAGCCAGAGGGGATGGGGCCATCCCTGAGCATGGTGCTCAGAGGCCCCCTGCCTCTCACAGCCTAGTCCTTGCTTGCAGAGGGCTCCCCTGCCCACTCAGCTCCAAACACTGGCTTCTGCAGCCCTTTCCACGGCATTTGGACATGGTCACCCGCTGCAGCCCATTCCATGGCAGGCAGACATGGTCACTTGCTGCAGCCCATCCCATGGTGTGTGGACAGTCACCTGCTAGCATCTCTCATTGTCATCTTGATGCTGAGAGCCTGGCTTGGCACCCAGCCCTCGGTGGGTCCTCAGTACTCACACCTTAACCAAACAAGCATGGACCTCCTGGGGCCTTTTGACCAGCTCTCCTGAGATTCTGTCTCAGTTCCTGAGCCTCATGTTCCCCATGTGGCTAGGAGCCCTGAGCAATGTGGACATCTGTAGCCTTGGGATGTCTCTTCACCTGCGAGTGGAGAGGAGGTGATGGAGATTTGAGGAAGGGCGGCTGAGCCCTTCTACAGAGGAGGAAACTGAGGGTCAGGGACGTCCCTGGCATGTTTGTGTCCCCCCAGCTCAAACCCTGGCTGGTCTCAATGCTTAGCTTGTGATCAGGCCCTTCCACCACCTCCCCCTACTCCTCTTGTGGGCCTCAACAGCATCACAGCATGTCCCCTGAGGTGCCCTCTGGATGGCAGAGAAGACAGCAGGTTGGAGAGGCAGGCTCCCAAGTCAGGAGCCGCGAGCGAGACGCGCAGGGAAGCGTGGAGCTGGCTGGAGGCCTGCCCCATTCTCCTCTCCCGTCTCCCTTCTCGGCTCTCAGGCATCTCCAGATGCTCCCTGAAGCTCTCAGGGCTCAGCACACCCTAGAGGCGAGCGGGGGCAGACAGGGTGCAGAGGAGGGAGAGCTTGTCCCTGCTGCTGGGCCGAGTGCCTGTGTGTGTGAGCGACACAGCTAATTTCCCAAACACCATCTGAGCTGAGCGCATGTCGATGAGGGTGATGCTTTTAAAATTTTAAATTAGAAATTTCATTTTTTTCCCTGCCAAAATAAAGATGAGAAATCAAGTGAATCTGGTTCAAAAAGGGGCTGGAACCAGGGAACATGCGTCTGCCAGGCTCTCTGTTGAGCAAACAGACTGGAGCCCAGCACACTCCTGGAGGTGGGGCCCAGGGCCTGTGGCTGCTGACTCGCAGCCCAGTGGCAGCATAGGCTGGCAGCAGCCGGGGGACAGACTCGCTGCGGTGCTCAGCTGTATGCTGGACGTTTTCGATGTCGTCACCCCATTCTATCATTGGGGAAACTGAGGCACAGCCTGGAGGCTCAGAGAGGAGGGCTGGCCAGGAACAGGCTCCCTTCCTGTGCTGTCAGCCCCTGGCCAGGGGAGGCCTGGGCTGTGCTGGGGCCAGGAGGCTGCTGCTCCCTCATCCCTCTTGAAGCATGGCCCCCTTTGGGCAGGACTGGCTGTCAGTGGACAGGAGCCCCCTGATGCTACGAGTGGCCATGTGCCTGCCGCCACCCTCACTACCCTGAACGCTTTGGTTTGTCTAATCTGCAGCCACTGCCGACCCCTTTGTCTGCTCAGTGCCCCCCTCCCCTGCCCCTCGGGAGGCCTGTCAGCTGTGCATCCACCTCCTTGAGTGCCACCTGCAGGACCTAGTCCTGGCCTGCATGAAGTCAAAGCCTCTGAGAGCAGGGAGCCAGAGGAGCAATAATGGGCTGTCCTTCTGACCTGGCGATGGCAATGCCACGGAGACTAGTTCTTCAGGTGCCCTGTCCCAAAGCAGTGTTGCCCCAAGCAGCCACCGCTGGGCCAAGTCTAGGAGGCACCAGTACTGCAGCACCCCCTAGGTGGGCCCCAGCTGCCCCACTGTGTGTGGGACCCTAACTCCCACTCCTGGTGTGCCCATCGCCCCTCTCCAGGTGTCCCAGTCCCCTACCATGTGTGGGACCCTGACCCCCACTCCATGTGTGTCCATGGCCCCCTCCAGGAGCTCTAGCCCCCCACTGTGTATGGGACCCTGACCCCCCATTCCAACCATTCCACACCCTGACCCCCACTCCAGGTGTGCCCATGGCCCCCTCCAGGATCCCCTCTTTGGCTGTCTTCCAGGCCCTCACTGGGGAGTTTCTAGTATATGAAAACGACACCAACGTCAGGAGCCAGGGGAACTGAGATGAAGGGAAGCGGGGAGGGTGGGGAGGTGACCCAGGGGCGGCTCACTGTCCAGGTAATATAGCAGGTGGCCCGGCCTCTGCAGTCCATGGGAGGCCAGGCTGGTGCTCCTGGGTGTCTGCTGAGAGGAGGGAGGCTCAAGGCAGAGCCCTGGGGGGCTCTCCACCACTGAGCCTGAGCCCACCACCATTTTCCAGGTGAGCCTGGCACTTACGGCCCAGAAGGAGGCACACTGTGGGCCTCCTCCCAGCTCCCGGCCTCCTGGGACCCCTGGAGGAGGGCGAGACAGACAGACTCCTTTCTGCCCAGTGCTCTGCTCCTGTCCTCAGGAGGGGGCTGCAGTGCTGTGGGCAGGCACAGGGGACAGGAGGGTCACTTCATGCCCTCCTTCACTTCACAAAAAGGCTACTCATTTGTGGCTGTGATCCCCAGCTGTAATGTCATCTCTGCAGGAGCAAGCTCCTGTCCATGCCTGCTAGACAGCCCTCACCAGGGCCCTCAGCCCTCAGCTCCAAACAGCTCCACGAGCTCCCCGAGGACGCGCAGGTGGCAACGTGTGGGGCACGCTGGCTGGGGAGGACACTGTCAGTGGAGGTGCAGCCAGTGTTTCCAGGCTGCCAGGGTCCTTGTGGCTCGATCCTCCTCCCTGGTGCTGGCACCACCCAGCTATGCTATGACCAGAGGTCTCCATAACCCTCCCCAGACCCGGCTGCCTGGCCAAGGGTGCGTGCAGCCCCACCTTGGATGTGTCCCTGCTGCTTTTCCTGGAGTCTGCCCGTTCCCATGTGCCAGGGGGCTTTCCTCCCAGCATGGGACCCCCAGGGACCATCTGCCCTGAACATCAGCTATGGCTGGGTGTCAGGTGTCCGTGGCCCTGATGGCCTGGTGTGGACTGCCCCTCTCCTCCAGCCATCTGTAGCAGCACCACTGCCCCACAGAGCAACATCCAGGGATTTGCAAGCTGGCTGTCAGATGCTGGTGGCTTCAGCCCAGTTGTCCTGGGAGTGTGGGCATCACAGAAACGGACACACACAAAGCAGAGCTCTCTTCTCCTCTGCAGAGGCCCCACATACCTGCCCTGCTGTCTCCCTCTCAGTCTCTATTGCTGGCAGACAGGGCCCCGCCTGGCATTTGGTCCACCAGCCACCACTGCTCTCTTCCCCAGCACCCCACCCCCCGGCTTGACCCCCACACTGGACTCCCAGAGCAGCTCTCCTGGAATCATTGACCATCAGACACACATAGTATCCTGGGGTCTCGGCTAAATCAGCGGCCCTGGAAACCCTTCCCCTAGGCTCTATGTGCTCCTGTAACCCGCATAGCCACACCCCTGATGCCGGGCGGGGCAAGCCCTTCTCCTTAGTGAGTCCAGGTGCCCTGGCAGGAGGGCTGTGTCACTCCTGGGCTCCTTTTCCGGGCTGTCCTGGGGCACAGGCCCAGCCTCTTCTAATGACTCTGGGGATGAGTTGTCCCCATCCTCCCTGCAGCCTCCCAGCAACCTGGGCCAACTGCCCATAAGCAGACAGGAAGCTGCCATCCTGCTGGCCCGTAGGGAGGAGAGAAGAGCTGGAGGCAAAAAATGCAATACCTCTCCAGTACTGTTGGTCCACAGACACCTTGGAAGACAGCTTAGGCGCTCACCGAACCCCCGGCCACGTAGGCTCAGGAGAGTTCCACTCAGCTGGAGGGCACATGGCTCCTGGGTGTGGGGGTCACGCCCAGCATAGTGGGCCAGGCAGGATGTCAGCAGGAGCCACTCCACAGCCTGCATCCGTGTTGCCCAGGCCATGAGACCTGGCTGGGCAGCTGGGTTCCTGAGGTCCTCAGGGCTGGTAGAGGGACCTCTGCCTAGACCCCCAGAAAATAGCCCCAAAGAAGAGGAACTCTGGAGTTGGGATCCAGCTCCAACACCTGCAGCGTGCAAGCGCTGGCCAAGTGGCTTTGCTGAGCTTGCTCCCACCTCGTCCATGGGACAAGATGCCCCACTGGTGTTCATATGACCAGGCATGAGGGCTGCAGGACATGGCAGCTGCCAACACATGCCGAGGCCAGCCCTGGGGCTGCCTGTGTGCTGCTGGTTCTCACAATAGCCTACTGCTCACAGCTGCCACCCACGCCTGCTCTAAGCCATGCTGGGGCTCCTCACTGCAGCCCTCCTGGCCTTCACCCCATCTGGTCTGAGAGAGCTCACAGGGGCCAAGTCCTCGTCCCTGCTCCAGGCCAGTCTGGAACCCAGGCAGAAGACCTTGCCCAGCCGGCAGGCTTGCCCTGGGCTGCGAAGCAACTGTGAGCGAGAGGCTCAGGTGCAGCTTAGGAGAGTTTGCTGAGGTTTAGACTAGAAGCTGGGATTGGGAGCAGGTGGGAGAGAGCATGACTGTCCAACGTCCTGCCTGAGCATCAGCCCAGAGGTGCCTGGGCTCAGTTCAGCTGCGCTGGAGAGCTGGCCAGCGTCTTGCGGGGCATCTCAGGTCTCAGACCCTATTTACACTCTGCAAGACTGAGAAGGCTCTCTCCCATAGACCCCTGTTTCTCAAAGGCCCCAAAGAAAGCAAAGGGATGAGTGTAAGGAAGTGAGGCTGGTAGGGGTGTAGGCTGAGCCCTGATCCTAGTCACATACTGAGCCCTGATCCTGGTTGCACACTGACCCTGATTGACTTGGGCTGCTCCAGCGTGGAGGCTGGGGCCTGTGCATGGTGCAAGTGGAAGGCAGTCACCTGGGACTTGGGTCAGAGCTTTCCTTCTCTGGGGACATGGAGTCCCTTGCACATGGGTCAGGTTTTTTTGTTTTTGTTTTTTGTTTTTTTTTGTTTTAGAGAGAGGGACAGGGAGAGTGTGGGAAAAAGAGAATCTGTTTTATTTAGTTTTTCATATGGCTTTCATTACTCTGACACTTTGTTGTGTACACAGTGCTGGGGCTCGAACCCCCATCCTTGCGCATGCCAGGCAAGCACTGTAACCACTGGCCACTGCTCCAGCCCCAGGGTGTTCTTTTTAAGTTGCTGGCTCAAAGCATCCACTGGGTGCCACAGAGGCCGTGGCAGATTGCAAAGAAGCAGGATGGGGAAGATGGGGACGTGCCCCCTTCACCAGAGCCCTCTGCCCCAGGCCCTCAACATCCTGAGCGGTAGACAGAGTGAGAATCAACCCACTTTACGCAGGAGGACACAGGCCCATGAGGTGGCCTCCTCGCGTTCTGGAGCGTGGCTGGCCCAAGGCAGGGCTGCTGAGTCACCTGGTTCTCGCTCCAGCCCAGTCTCGGTCCTGGAGGGGCCCTCTGCATGCGCCAGATTGGGGATGTGGCTGGGTGCTTCCTGGGCATGAGAGGGGTTCTGCCAGCCAGGGCCCTAGCACAAAGCCTCCACCTCCACCCTGCTCTGTGCCGATGGACTGGCTCCTCAGCTGGGGAGGCAGAAGCAGACTCCTCCCTGTCCCTGGCTGTCCTGCTTTTCTCTGGACCTCTCCAACACCAGCCTGGGCGAGCTGCCTGGATGTCTGGGAATGGGCCCAAGCAATCAAATGATACCAAGCAATCAGGACCCCCTCCTGCCCCAGGTCCTCCAGGGTCCTGGGGGCCCAACAGGCAGAAACGCATCTTGTGGTCCTGGGTCTCTGCCAGCAGGGAGGCCAAGGCCCATCAGACCCCAGCATACTGGTCTCCACGTGCCCTACATTCTTTCTCACATAAATATGCAGCCTTTAAAATTTAATAAAAAACATACCAATTATAAAAGCTATTTACCCAGTCAAATCAATCATGGGCCTGGCGTGTTTATGCCTGAGCACCTGATTTCAGCTCGTAAGTCACTTTTACACCCTCTTTAGGTGCTAACGACCCAAATGAGCTGGCAGCACGTTCGAGTGATGGGGCCCACCTACCCTGACCCACACCCCCTCTTCCTTAGGACCCAGGAAACCCAGTTGTCCAGGGCGGCCAGGCCCTGCTCAGGAGTCAGAGCCTCCTGCCTCAGGTCCACCTCCTTGGGCCCCTGCAGGTAGGCGAGTCAGAGCTCACCTCCTCCAGGAGCCTTTCCTGCCCACCCTCTTCCTGGATGCCAGCAAAGAGTTCAATTCCTCGTCTGCAGCAGAGACGGGACCACCACACACAGGCCCGGTTCAGCTGCAAGGGCTCCCGGGAGGTCAGGCACTCCTAGGGCACTGGAGTCCTTGGTGGAACAAGGCTGGAAGGCCGCCGGCAGGTGCGCAGAGGACCTGGCCTCCCAGACTGTCCACTCAAACCCCACGGAGGGTTGGGGGCGGCGGTGGACTCCAGATCAGCAGAGGTCTGCACCAGCCTGGGCATTCAGCGGGTACACAGTGTCGTTGCTCCTCTTCCTGGCCTCCACACTCAAGGCTTGCCTGGACCTCCGGAGCCTCAGTTTCCTCACCAATGAGGGGGTTGGTATGAGTCCCAGGGAGTCAGCAGAAGGCAAGCACGTCCTCCTGCTTCAACATCATTATCAAAGCTGGCCTCCTTTTGTTCCCTGCCCTTGCTCAGTGTCATCTCCTGGGAGGCAGCTCTGCTTGGAAGCTAAGTGTACAGACTCTGATATTAAGGCCACCAGGGTTAGAGATCCTCCTCATCCTGCCCCTTTATATGTGAAGCTGGACCATTTGCTTGGCCTTTTTGTGCCTCAGTTTCTTGTAGAAACCTATGTTCCACCACAAGTACATTACCTGCATTTGAAACACAGATACAAGAGCTGGAACCTCAGCAGCCACATTGTGCTACAACAGAAAGCTCATGGGATTTGGATGAAGAAAGATCACCACACAAAGGGAGCTTGGTCTATGGTTGCTGGATGCTGGGTGCTTCCAAAATATAGGGTCTCCAGTGTCTGTTGAGGTGTAGACCATGCAGGGCCTGGGCTCTCCCTGTCCTGGAGTTGTGATGGTGGCAAGAGGTGGCTAGTCTTTGTGCTTCAGCTGCCTTTTCCCTAATAAGAACAAAGGTCAACTCTGGCAGGAGTCACTTGGGGATTAGGAATTGGGTAAGCTGTGCCGCATGCCTGCTGTGTGGCAGGGCTCACATAGCTCAGAGTTGACTATTAAGTGTCTGTGGGCACAGGGATCCGCTAAGTAATTGTCACATTTTATTCTGTTCAATCCTCTCAACTTCATGTTGGAATTTATCAGACACCTTTAGAAAAGTTTCCTGTTTCGTCATTTGCACTAGTTGGACTCAGGCGTTAAGTCAGAGTCGCAGAATAGGAACGGCCTGAACAAGAGACTATCTCGTCCTCCCTGTCCAGGGAGCCGGCGGTCCAGCTCTGGGATGCTAGTTGTGTGACACCCAGTCCCCAGGGTCCAGGCCCCTTCAGCCTCCAGTCCCAAAGCCAGCCTCGTCGTGGGGCACCAAGGGTGCTGCAGCCTTGGCATTGAGTCCTAGGGCAGGAGAGGTGAGGCAGGGGCTGCCTGCGGAAGTGGGTCACCCTGCCTCCATCACGCTGCTGCACCTAGCTTCAAGGAAACTTGGGTGCCTAGGCTTTCTCTTCTGACTGCACGTGCGGGGCTAGGCGGTGTGTTTAAGAAGGGAGGGCAGGTCAGCGGTGCGGAACCCGCCACCTCGGGCTGGCCAGCGCTGGCTTATTTGGGGAAAAAGCCACTTGAAGCAGGGTCTTCACCGCAAGACCACTGACATCTGGAGCTGGATCACTCTTTGTCCTGGGGTGGGGGCTGTCCTGCATCCTGTGCATGGTCATGTGGTGTCCCCACCCCCCACCCAGTAGATAACAGCAGCGTCCTCCAGTTGTGACAACCAGAAATTGCCAGACGTCCCTCAGAGGAGGGCGAATGGTCCCTGATTGGGAATCTCTGATTTAAAGCAAAACAAATGAAAGGATGCCGCGAGACCTTGCAGAGGTTCCGCCTCCTGGGGCCCCATCCCTGCAACTCTCCTGCTTTGCAGCCTGACTTGCAGGCAGGCAGGAGGCTGCTGGCTGGAGTCCCCCTCTTGTGCCGTGAACTGAAAGCGGATGAAGGGCTTTACTGCCTGGCCTGCACAGCACAAGACCCTGGATTTGACAGCATCTAGAGGACGTGAAGACGCACACTGAAGCTGGAAATCCAAAGCCAAACAGGAAGGCACATCCTGACCTGAAAGGGGAGGACGCTCCAAAACGAGGGGCCGGAGGCAGAGCTGCAAGTGCAGAGAAGGACAGCGTGAATGACCCCGAACCCGGAGGCTTCCCACGTGACAGATTCAAGAAAGGTGTCCATGGGGGCAGTTGTCACATGGGGAAGAAAACTCCCGGCCACACAGCTTTCCAAGGGTTAATACCTTCAGTGTGTGACACGTTTATAGGATCCTAAGTCACACCGGCACTCAGTAGATCCACATGCCACCAGGAAGCAGCTGTGGCGAAACCCGCTCCCTCTCTGGTACTGAAGGAAATGCACGCTATGACAAAGTGCTCCTTATTAACATGGGCGCAGACATTAAAGCACACTGATGTCCAACGTGTGCTTCTGGGCGGCGTTGGGGCAGGCAGGGACACCCGAGAGCCACCAGCCCGCAACGTGATCGCACTTCTAGAAAGGCTCCTGAGTGGCCAAGTTAATTGTCCTGAGGAAGCACTGTGAAGCACAAAAATATAAATTTGTAGCAAAATAATTAGAAACAACCCAAGTGTCTGAACATGGGGAATGTTTAAGTAAACTGTGGTTTATCTACTTGAAAGAATATTACAGCCATTAACAAATAATGTCTGCTAAGAGTCTGCACAGAGCACCCTTGCAGGGAAGGACAGGCAGGATCCTAGCAGGAACGTAGAAGGATACAATCCCAACAATATGAAGTAAAGAAATCGCTGCCACATTAAAAACCATCAGGAAACAAAGTGCTTTAAAAGTAACGAGGGACCTGCCCGGCTGTCTGCGGGGCGGGCCTAGCGCCGGGCGCCCAGCTTGCTTTTATGTTATCGACACTTCCTTGTTTTCCAAATTTCCCCTCGCCTGGACCGCTGTACCTTTCACTAAACAGACATATTTTTGCAAAAGCCTGGCTAGCTGCAAAAGAAACTTGTGGTTGAGGATTGCGCATGACCCAGGACCACCCCACTCTTTGTAAGTTGTGAAAAATAAATGACAGTGGAGGAGTCGGGGCTCCAGGCTCCTCGGGGGCGGGGTGGGCAAGCCAGGCGTGAAGCTGCCTCACAGACCCATGCAGGGCAGGTGTTGGCCGCGGGGACATGGGGAGCGAGCTCGCCAGCCGCGTTCACAGGGCACACGTGTGCCGTCCACGTGGCAGGTGTGGTGTAAAGGCTTCCCCGTGGCGCCAGCCTGGGAGTCGTTAGATTTCACATTAACCAGCTATTCTGGGCTTCTATCTCCAGGTGTCACATTGGAGGGTCACCAGGAGTCCCCTTTGTGCCTCTGGTCCCAGCTTAATTATTGGTCATGTTCTGGTTTGGGTGAGAAGTCTCAGAGTCACCCTGTGCTTCCTGCTCTGGGGGGGGGGGCATTCTTGAGCGAGGTGGTGCTGGTCTCCACTGTGTTCAGATCCTCAGAAAGACTGAGGTCTGTGGGCCTGAGACAGCTCCAAGCCCATGCACAGCGATCCACAGGTCAGCACGAGGACACTGTGCTGCTTTCCTGTCTGCTTCCCGGAGACCTCGGGAAGCCACGGCCCATCTCAAGCCACCCTCTTGCATATGTGGCCTGTGGCCTGTATCCTGCGTGGAGCTGGGCTCCTGACAGCAGCCACAGGGACCTGGCTTTGTTGAGCAGCTGGAGCACGCCTAACCTTCCTCACTTGGTCACGAGTGGCTACTTTATCACATCTGCCACCAAACCCAGCCTTGCGGGGCCAGGCACAGAGGGATTTGGTCCCCTGCCTCTGGGCCACAGTGTACCCCGACTTTCTATTCCCAGACTTTCTTAGGGGTGACTTCCATCCTCTAGTGCAGCCTGTGGGCAGCAGGTCTGTATGCGGGGAGGGCTGGGTGTGCCTCTCCCCACGGTGGTGCGTGTCCTCTAGCTGTGGTGGTGGTCCGTGGTCAGGACGGGCTGAGGGAAGTGTGTCATCATCTAAGCTGGCCAGGCAGCACCTTGGGACTGTGTGGATGGGCCAGCTGTGTCCTCAGGCCCTCTGGACTCTCCATGGGCCCACCCAGCAGTCGCAGAGGGGACTGAGAAGCTCAGCCGATTACCTGCCTGCTCTGAGGACCATTCCTTGTTCATTCAGGATTTCGGGGGCACTTGCTGTCCCTGCTGGTGGGAGATGGCTGTGCATGAGGCCCTGTGGGACCT
>PVKS010050868.1:0-11378 GCA_004027875.1 Aplodontia rufa
CCACATGAAAAGCTAAATAAAATTAATTCTCTCTTTCTCTCTCCCTCTCACTGTCCCTCTCTCTTTAAAAATTAAATGGATCAAACTTAGAACAAGCAGTACATTCAATGCCAGTGTAAGCAATTTTTTTCTGTAGATGGAAAATAACCACAAAAGATTACATGATTAGAACTATACTGTAGGACAAAGTTTATATGTGTGTAAGAACTTGAAATTTAAATAAAGTTTATACCATGACCAAATGTAAACCAAAAAAAAAAAAAAAAAGAAAAGACATTGGAATATGAATAAATTCAGGAAAATATTTATTTTATTTTTATTCTTAATTTATTGAACAGTAAGTGTTTAAAGCATAATAAAAGCAATATATTGGGTGATTAGACATCAGTGGCTTAGGCAACAAGGGAGAGAAATTGGGAAAAACCCATTAAAAGTTCCCTTCACTATATGCTAAATGGCATGATGTTATTTGAAGGTGAACTTAGATTATTTAACAGTGCAGTGTAAATTTTATGTTTACCACTTAAAAATGGGAAAACACAAAGTAGAAACAATATACTAAGAGGAAGAAAAATACACTCATTACTCATTAAAGACTTTATTAAAATCAGAGAGGCAGCAAAGAGTATTTAAAAATGTACATGGAGACCGTTTCCATGCACAGTTGTTTAAGCAGGTGCCTGAGAGGCAATACCAATTGATAGCAAGAGGGTAATAAAAATCCTTAAAAGAAAACTGTGGGAATAAGATTTTCACACATGCTTTGGAAAGCTGTGACATATTCTGGGCTCGATAAGATCAGGCACTGTCTTCTGTGCAGGACTGAAGTCATCCCTGGAAAAGACCACAGAAGGTCTAATGCCTCATTGCAGACTGGACTTCAATGTCCATACAAAAAGAATTTGAAGAGTGAAAGTTAAGACAGAATGGTAAACTGTCTGCCAGGCATTAAAGGCATTCCAAATCCCCCCCCCCCCCGCCTCTCTCTCTCTCTCACACACACACACACACACACGCACATGAGCACTAAAATGCTTAACAAATGCTAAGATATTTTTATTGACTGAAGGCATTAAAAGGACCTCTACTCACTGATTAGTTGACCTCTATGTTAATAGATGGAGACTTCATGGGTGGCACATGCAAACAATACAGACTTTATAGAAGTCCTCTGAGAAATCCATTAAACAAAAAAGCACCAGCACCAATAACAACAAGGAAATATAATATACACATTTGCCATATTTAATTATTTAAAATGTTCAGTTCTTGAGGCTGGAGCGGTGGCTCAGCAGTTATAGCACTTGCCTGGCATGTGCAAGGACTTGGGTTTGAACTCTAGCACCACGTTACACAACTAAGTGTCAGAGCAACAAGTCACATAAAAAACTAAATAAAATTGATTTTTACTCTCTGTGCTTAAAAAAAATCAGTTCTCAAAAAATATAAGAACTCCAAGAAATGAAAGAAATAGGTAAGTATGGTCCATATTTAAGTGGGGGAGGTCAACAGACACTTTTACGATGCAGCTAAGGAGATGAACTTAATAGTTCTTTAAGGAAAGTATGGCAAAGAAGTTTCACCAGAGGCTATCAGTGAAGGTCTAGGAATTGGGGGCAGGGGGATGAAAGTCACATTGAAATTCTGTATCTGAAAAGTACAAACTGAAATGAAAAACAAAATCAGTATAGGAACATTAGAGAAAACTTGAGTTTGTGGAAAAAAACCAGCATTGAATTTGATAAGTCTAGTGAGATGATCTAATCTGAAGAACATAAAGGATAAATGAATGAATAAAAATGGTTGGAACCTCAAAGACGTATGAAACACCATCAAACATACCAATATATGCAAAATCTGAGTCCCAAAATAGAAAGAAAACGAAAGAAACAGTAAGACCGAGAAGGAATAAAGACCCCCAAACTTCCCTAATTTGACAGTCTTAACTGACACATCCCAGAGCCTTCACAAGGTTGCAGTAGGTAAATGACGCCCAAGGAGGATGAACTCAGAGATCGTAACTAGAAGCATCAAAGATAAATTGGTAAAAGCTAAAGAGCAAGAGATATTCTTGAAAGCAGAAAAAGAAAATCAAGAGATCAAGTATAAGAGATCCTAAATCAGACTATGCTTGACTTCTCTTGAGAAGCCATGAAGACCGGAATGAAATAGGATGGCATATTCAAAGTGCCAAAGAAAAAGACTGCCAATCAAGAATTTCATATTCAGCAATTATATACATGAAAAGATAAAGAAAGGGCAGGACATTCCCAGGTTAATGAAAAACTCAAAGAATGTTACTGGGATTTCCTACAAGAAATCCTAAAGGCTGGTGGGGCATGGTGGCAGTCACCTTTAATCTCAGTGATTTGGGAGACAGAGACAGGATGATTACAAGTTTGAGGCCAGCCTGGGAAACTTAATGAGACCCTGTATCAAAATAGAAAATAAAAAGGGAGGGAGATGGAGCTCAGTGAGTCCCCCTCTCTCAAAAAAGAAAAGAAAAAGAAAGAAAAAAAGAAAGAAAGAAAGAAAGAAAGAACTGAAGTCTTGAACTTATGTGAAAAAAAACTGTTAAAAGTCACCATGGAAATACAGTATGGAGGTTCCTCAATAAACGAGAGATAGAACTATGATTCCTGGGTATAAACCTGAAAGAAATGAAGTCAGATCACAAAGGGAACACATGTATACTTGCATTTCTTGAGGCACAATTCAAAATGGCCAAGATATGAACCAGATGCCTTTCAACAGATGAATAGATAAAGTAAATATGGTGTATGTACACATTGGAGTAGTATTCAGCCATGAAGAAAAATGAAATCTTGTCACTTGCAGGGAAATGGATGGAACTGGAGATCATTGTGTTAAAATAAGCCAGACACAGAAAGGAAGTATGTTTTCTCTCACACATAGAAACTATAAAGAAGTATACCTGAAAATAGTAGAGGGACTATTAAGGAAGGAAGGGGAAGGTAACCAGGGAAGAGAGGAGAGGATGAGAGATGGTACAAGGGAAAGTGGACATGATCAAAGCATGATGTATGTATGGAAATGTCACAGTGGAACCCATTAACTTGTACAATTGACAAGCATTAATAATTATAATTAAAAATAAAAAAGGAGGGACCCCTGTGGTCATCTGCATTAGGTACCCTCTGAGAGGTGGAGAGACTGGATTCCGAATGTCACTCCCACCTGTCACTCACACTGTCCCCACTGCCACCTTATGGGATAAGGTATTACCTTGTGTTAAATCAAAAAGAATGCAGGAAGCCTACTGGCCCCAGACATGCAGATGTAGTGGGGTAGCTGTTCTCAAAGTCTTGTCTGAGAAATCTCTCATTGAAATCATCTGGGTGTGTGTTAAAAATGGTCTAGTATCATGTGTTAAATCCAGATAAGGTGTAATGTTATACAACATAATATTTTTTTAGAGATATTGTAGGAAGGGGAAGGGAAGGAAAAAGGTGGGTAATTGGGGGGCACTCCTGGGGGTAAATCTAATATCCAGAATATATACACATTTTATATTATTTTGTTAAAAATTTGTATGGTTGTTCTATAATAAATCTCTCAATTAAAAAAAATAAATAAAATAAGCAACATGAGTACCACTCTAGTACCAAAATTAAATCTACAACTTTAAAAGCATTTAGAAAAGAAAACCCCATTGTCCTGATGACTTAATGGAAATTTCATCAAATATCAGCACCAATTCTAATACTATCTTTCAGAAAATAGATGAAAATGGAACAATTCCCTGGATATTTTATGTGGCCAATATCACTTAAATACCAAACCAGGCAAACGCAATATGAAAATGAAAAATGCCAATATTATTTATTACCAAAAATGCAAAAGGATTTCAAAATAATATTACGTTGAATCCAGAAATGTATAAAAAACTCACACAGTGAGGCAAAGTAGGTTTCTCCCATCTACAGTTCAATGTGTAAAAATCAATCAACGTTTTCCAGCACATCTATAGGCTGATGGAGAAAAATCATATCATCATATCAATTATTGCAGAAAACGTTTCAGACAAATTTTACAGTCATTTGGGACCAAAACTCACGGAAAATAAGGCATGAAGAACATCATCTCCAGCTTAATAAATGGTATTTATAAAATCTTTCATTTAACATCATGTTGTAGTAGAAGAATAAATGTCTTCTACCCAAAATGAGGCAGAAAAACAATCTAAGTCATACAGATGGGATATGTTCCTAACAGGCTGCATATAAAATCCCAACAAAACTGTATTAGAAAATCAACTCCTAGAAATAATGAGTGAGTTCAGCAAGGTCATAGTGTTCAAGATCAATATATATATAAAGTCTTATTTTTGCATACTAGTGATGAACATATGGCACCAAAAATTCAAAGCAAAATAGTGTTTGCACCCACTCCAAGAAAATACCTAGGTAAAAGTCTAAAAAAATTATAGACCCTCTATGCTAAAAGTTACAAAACTCTGATGAAATAAGTAAAAGAATATTTAAATGGTGTGATAAAAATAGAAGAATGAAATAATGGAGATACATATGTGCACCTGGTCTGGAAGACTCAGTGTAGGGAAGATGTCATTTATGCCCATTGTCTTCAAAAATTCCAGCTAGATTGTGTTGGACACTTGGAAACGCTTATGTTAAAAGTTATATGGAAACTAGAGGAATACGAATAACCAAAACAACTTAAAGTAAAGGAGTTAAAGTTGAGGGAAATACTCTATCCCATGTCAAGGTTTATAAGGTAGCCACAGTAAACAAGACGGAGTGTACTAGAGGGTTGACGTGGATCAACGAAATAGAATAAAGACCCTAAAATCCATCTAAGTGTATTTTTAACAAAGGGAAAAAGCAAGTCCACAGAAGAAAGATGACTTTTTAAGAGAGAGAGAGAGAGAGAGAGAGAGAGAATCAGTTTTGTTTAGTTTTTCATGTAACTTTCATTGCTCCAACTCTTCTTTGTGTACCTGGTGCTGGGATTCAAACTCCTATCACACAAGTCAGGCAAGCGCTGGAACTGCTGAGCCACTGCTCCAGCTCAGAAAGATGACCTTTTAACACATGGTCCTGGAGAAAACTGCAGCAATTAGACTCTTGTAGGACTAATTGATATGATCTAACTTTCATATCACAGGTAAAACTTAACTCTAAGAAATTTTGGTATAAAACTTTCATCTTTATTGAAGAAAACAGGATAAAATCTTTCAGATCAGGCTCTAGGCAACAAGTTTTAAGATTTCATACCAAAAGTGAGATCTAAAGATCTACAAAAGAAAATAAAGTGATAAGTTAAATTTCATAAAACTTAAAACCTTGCTGTATCAAAAATCTATCCAGGGGCTAGAGTGGTAGCTTAGCAATTAGAGCTGTACCTGGCATGTGCAAGGACTGGAGTTTGAACACCAGAACCAAAAACACAATTGAATATTGGAGAAACCAGAACCAGATGAAAAATTAACAAAACTTGATTCCTTTTCTCTCTCTCTAAAAAAAAATTCTATCCATAGAATAAAATATAAGTTACAAACTTAGATAAAATATTTGGGATCCATATAACTGATAAAAATCTTATACCTAGAGTGTATAAAGATTATGCAAATCTCATTGGTTAATAATCCAAATGAGGAAGCCATCTGTCTTCAAGTTGCCATCTTGAAATGGAAGAAATTATGCTGAGTAAAATCAGCTTAACCCAGAGAACCAAGGGTTGAATGTCTCCACTCATCTCTGGAGGCTGGATCTAGACCCTGGCCATTGAGAAAGGTGGTCTAGTATCATGTGTTAAATCCAGATTAGGTGTAATGTTATACAATCTAATACTTTTGTAGAGATACTGTGGCAAGGGGAAGGGAGGGATAAGGGTGGGTAATTGGGGGGGGGCACTCCTGGGGGTAATTCTAATATCCAGAATCTATACACATTTTATATTATTTTGTTAAAATCTTGTATGGTTGTTGTATAATAAATCTCTCAATTTAAAAGAAAATCCAAATGAGGGCTGGAGCAGTGGCTCAGTGGTTATGGCGCTTGCCCAGCATGTGCAAGTACACGAGTTCAAACTCCAGCACCCATGTATACAACTAAAGTGTCGGAATGGCAAAAGCCATATGAAAAACTAAATAAAAATTGATTCTCTCTCTCTCTCTTTCACTGTCTATCTTTCTTAAAAAAAACCCAAATGAATGATCCAGTTAGAGAATGGGTAAAAGATACAAGGAGACATTTTACAAAAAATGAAATATTATGGCAAATAAACTATGAAAAGATGTTTGAAATAATTTAATAACATCACTACACACCTAGTTAATATAAAAATAATGATAATATCAAATACTGGAAAGGATGTAAAAGAACCTGAATTTTTTTGAGATATAAAGTTTTTGAAAATAAGATGGGGAACGTTGTCCACTTCTGATTGTTGTTACAAACTTCCTTCTAACCTATCAGAGACATGCTTTCTACATGTCCACTCCGTGGATCATGGTGCATCCACAGAGCCCCACATTTGTGGACCCTATTTTCTCATGGCTTATTAACAAATTTCTGCCCATTCTCCACCCTTGCCTACACCCTGACATGAGGCATTATCCCCACCCCTCATGCTTCTAGGATTCTGGTTTTTGTGGTCTCTAATGTTATACAGGGCAATTTGGTAGATTTATTTGCATGTTGATATGTGAAGCATTGATAAGAGACAGGGTTTTGAATTCCTCTTCTTACATCCTCTGATTTGATTATATGTCCTCTCTGAGCCTCAGATCCATCAGAAAAACTAAAAATACCCAAAAGAAAGAGATTGCCCTCTGATAAACACCTCAAATTTCTTCAACAGAGAAGAAACTCTGTAATTCTTCCTATATTTCTAGCAAAAGATAAGTCATTTTTGAGGGACTTGACTATAGCAGAAGTCTTCACTTCTCATTATCCACAAAACCGAACATGCTGTTCTTGCTACTGTTTAAGAAATGCAGTCCATTGAGATAAACGTTAATGGGGCATTTGGTGAAAAGAGAGGGTTTTGGATGTCTTCAAGTCTTCACACAGAGCTGTTGACTTCATCTCTACATGGGTGCATAGGTGCACATTCATCTCCATATTATTCATTTACTACTGAAGCTGATTCTGCATTTTAAGGAATAACTTGACTCAGAGTAGTATTGTATCCAGAAATAGCCAAATTAAACAGAGTGGCCCAGATAAATCCAACAGTAAATTTCACTCTCCCTTATCTTTGCTCATTATTTACAGAAGCGGGGTGAAAGGTACATGGGAATCTGAGTGGTATGTGCACATTTAGAATGGAAATTGACAGAGAGCAAGCTGCCCTGAGCCTTGGAATACACACGTGGAGTCAACAGGCTCCTTGACAGAACCCAGAATATCAGTGCTCAGCAAAGATCATTTCATCAACTGGGAGCATTGCTGCCACCCCAGAGGGCCCCTGTGCTTCAGATATGAGGGAGAAGAGAAAACCACACTCACCCACTGGAGCGAGCTTGCCAGAAGGCAACCAGTGAATAGTCTTCAAGCCGTGGCAATGAGGAAGCTAAAAATCAGGTTATAGGAAGACTTGCTTTTAATACTTCCTTTAAAAGTTGTTTTGACTCAATTTTGAAGTTCGAGCTAGAGGTCAACAGTGGCCTTCGGAAGCAGTTGCTTAAATTCACACTCAGCACACTTCCCTTATTGGGAACTAAAAGCTCCAGGGCCACTAGACATCAGTCCTAATTGCCCCAGGCTAAGTACCTATGCTCTGGAGCCTGAGAAATTACACAAATTAGCCAATCCACCAGGGGCTCATGAATTTTCCCCAACACCATCCACTTATCATACAGTTCCAGTTTGCTGTTACCCTGTGTGGTCTACATGGTAGTCTTCTCTAGTTTGGAACTGTAAGTAATAGAGGTCTGCCTTTCTGCTATCCAAATATCAGTTGTACCCCATTATAGAATCTTTAAAAATATAGAACATTACCCAAAGCTAAGATATTAGTCAGTGACCAAGTGGAGCCATGCCCCTCTTCAATACCCAAAGCCCTTGGGGTGGGGCACAGAGTCCTCTCAGTAGTTCACCTTTCTGATTGCTCGATTTGCCTTAGAAAGCAGGAAACTTTTTAAAAATCTCACATGCCTGATGCAGTGTCTGAACTGTTTTAGGTTACTTAATGCTTTTCTCATAGACTAAATGAATAATTAGATGAAAAATGTTATTCAGCAAATCTTCTATGAAATTAAGTAGAAAGAAATTTAGTGCCAAAAGGATTTAAGTTATATTATCCTTACACAAAATTTGTAAGGCAAAATGATTTATTTCCTCGGGATTTCTATGCCTTTGCTGTCTCCCTAAGACTAGAAACTTTTGTATACAAATACTCAGCTTATACTTTTTAGTTACTTATACAAGAAACTGCCGGGTAATATCTACAGGTTTGAAATCACCTGGACATAATGCAGAGAGGGGGAAGTTTTGAAATGGGGGTATGGAACTGGCCAGTTACCATGAATGAAGCTTGCAGCATATTGATTCAAAAGCCCTATGGCACAACCAGTGGTCATGGAATGAGCAGGTCTGTAGTTGGGTAAGAGGTAAGTGTCTAGAGAGCATTTTTATACAGGGGGAAGAGATGAGTGTGCTAAGAGAAGAGCTCCCCAACTGGCACAGCTGTGGGCCCACAAGAGGAAGAGAAAGAGCAGAGAGCTGGAAGTCACTGAAGCTGCAGGTGATGTTGGAAATAAAGCACAGCCTGAGTTTGACTAGTAGCTCAGGGAAAACTCCACAGAAGGAGAGCATATCTTACCCATTGCAGAGAAAGGGTCTTTTGGGGCAGCTGGTCCAGAAAAGTTTCCAATGTATAAAAATTCATTGAATTGCCTTTATATCTTAACCTTTGTTCTGAAAAGCTGTATAACACATATTTAATTGTACAATACTATGCAAGAAGATTTATGAAAGCTTAAAATGTTCTAAATCTTGATCACGGATCATACTGCCCTACCCAAGGTAGCCCCTGTCCCTCACCCATGCATAACCTCCCTCAAATACCATCATCAAATTGTACACTTGTTTCAGTTGAGCTTACATTGATCATCATCCCCTAAAGTCCATAGTCTTTACAATAGTGTTTGCTCTTAGTGTTACGCTTTTTAAAGGTAGGACAAAATGACAAACATCAACCCTAACACACAGACTAGTTTCACTGAATTAAAAATTCAACCTTCCCTCTTCCTAATCCCTGGCTTTTTACTGTCTGTATAGTTTTGCCTTTTCCAGAACTTCATGTAGCTGGACTCATGCACTATGTAACCTTTTCAGTTTGGCTTCTTCAACTTAGTGATATGCTTCTGCAGTTTCTCTATGTCTTCTCAAGGCCTGAGAGCTCATACCCACATATTTCTGAGCGATATTTTATTGTCTGGGGGTACCATAGCTTATTCATCCATTCACCTGCAGAAAAACATCTTAGTAGCTTCCAGAACTTGACAATTATTAATAAAGCTATTATAAAAATCTGTGTTCAGGTTTTTTCTTGTACAGAAATAAGCTTTTAGTTCCTTTAGATAAATATCAAAGAGTTTAATTGATAGATATATGGTAAAAATATGTTAATTTTGTAAAAAATTTCCAAATTATCTTACAAAATGGTTGTACTATTTTGTTTTCTCTCAGAAACAAATGAGCACTTCCTGGCCAGCATTTGACGGAGTGAGTATTCTGGATTTTGGCCATTCTAATGTGTGTATGCCTGCATAATGTTTTTTAAATAAATAAGTATTTTAAAAATATTTTTAGATTTACAGAAAAGTTTCAAAGGTAGTACAGAGAATTCCCTTAGCCCATCACCCTTTTCCTCTACGGTTAGTCTTATGTTATCATGGTATGTTAAGAAGTTGCATTGGTATACGTTTCTAGTTTCCCCTACTATCAATTTTTCTGTCCCAGATGCCACTGCATAATGCCCACCTGAGATCCTCCAATTTGTGAGTTTCTCAGCCTTTTCTTGCTTGTGATGACCTTGATAGTTTGGAGGAGTACTAGTCTTGTATTTCATTGAATATCCCTCAGCTTGGTTATACTGACGTCATGAGCATTTGACTCTCTGAGAGAGGAGGTATTTCTCATGTTCTCAGGAGGGCATGGTACTGGTGAGGCCTTGATCGAATGGCTGAGAGAATGCTGTCTGAGCTTCAAGTTTCTGCACTGTGCTCACTTTACTGCGACCTTCCCTCCTCTATTCTCTGGAAGAAATCCATCGAGTCCAGCTTGCACTTACACAGGACTGGGACAGTATTAAGCTCCATCTCCTGACAAGGAGTAGCAACATAAATTATTTTGAATCCCTCTGTAAGGAAGACTTTATTTTTATTATTTATTTATGTATTCAATCATTTATATCAGTATGGACTTGGACATATTTTGTTCTTTGGAATAAAACTCAAATTCAGTTACTTATTTGGTTGCTTAAATTGGCCACCAGAAGCTCTTTCATTTGGCTCTTGTGATCCTTTGACCTGCCCCCACCATAAGTTTTTAGCAACTTATTACTTTCTGGCACTACAAGGTACTCTGGAGGTTCCTGTATTTCCCTGCCCAAGTCTTACAATCAGTGTTAAGCTTTGGATATGAGGTGCCCCTCAAAGTTCCTGTGAACACAAAATATTCTGAGGTGAAACGATTAGATTATGAGAACTGTAACTGCATCAGTCCATGCTAGTTTGAATGAAATAAAGCAACACAAAAGCTAACTAAAACAATCAGCCATTTCTCCAAAGAGACTGGTTTCTTTTATTAGAAAATCATAGAGACCAAGATAAGAGTGTTGGGTGTGCTTATTGTTGTTGGGGTGCTGCTGTTTCAAAGTCTCATGGCATACTGGTTTAACCTGTGTATATCTCTATCCATAGATCTAAATCTGTGTAGTGTACATATATACATTTTCTATTTGGTTAAAATAAAAATGTTATATATAAGATATTTAAAAATCAAACATTATACACACACATACCCTTTGAAACATACCAAGTAAAATCAAAAGTTATTTGTCAAGTTGCCTTTAAACAGATACTTATTTATATACTCAAGAATTCTTTGCTAGTATAAGGAGAACTGTAATGAATGTTTTATAAAAACGCATCTCTAGATGTATGAAAGATTTTTCTTGTATATTTCTCTAAACTAGGGATGACTCCACCATACGACCCTGCTATTCCACTCCTGGGTATCTTTCCAGGGGACTTAGAATCAGCACATTACAGTGACACAGCAATATCGATGTTCATAGCAGCACAATTTACTATTGCTAGGCTATGGAAACAACCCCGGTGTCCCTCACAGGAAGAATGGATCCAAAAACTGTGGTACATTTATACC
>PVKS010050869.1:0-11389 GCA_004027875.1 Aplodontia rufa
AAAAAAAAAAAAAGGGAAAAAAAGGAAAAAGGAATTTTTCCTAAAGTCAACCCCCTCTTAAATTATTCAAGTTTGGTAGAAATATACATAAACAAATTACAAAAGAACTTGAAGATGAGTGAATGTGTAAATAGTGTAGAAGAGACAACAAAATGAACTTTTTGAAAACTTTTTTTCAAAAAATATTTAAGAGACAATGATGAATACTTAAGAAAGATCAAACATGTAGATAGTATGGGCTCCTAAAGGAAAACAAGCTTTGGAATAGGACAAGCAATAAAAACTATAACTACTCAAGAAAAATGTCCTCAAGTTAAAACTGACCCATAATAGCCAACACCAAGATTCATTCAAGAAAAGTAACTATATTTTAAATTTTAAAAATACCATTATTATTATAGGCAAAAATAAAAAGTGATGCGGCTCAGCAGTAGGAGCACTTGCCTGGGATGTGTGAGGACTGGGGACAAACCCCACCACCAAGTACACAGCTAAGTGTCGGAGAAACAAGCCAGATGAAAAAATAAATTTTATTCTCTTTCTCTCTCAAAAAAAAAAAACAAGTGATTTGTAAGGGAAATTAGATTATCATCATGCTTCAATAATAACATTATGTGTCAGGTGAATATGGAGCTATTAAGATACTCAAAGAAAGAAAATATTAAACAAGAACTTCACATCCAGCACCATTGATTTTCAAGTATACAGGGAAAACAATATTCATATATGCTGGGCTTCAACATGCAAGAGGAACTCATTTGCTGAAACCTGCCTCCTGAGGACATATGCGACCAAAATGGCTCCGACACCCTACTCAGGGGCGTCACCTTGAGGTCCTGATGCTTCTTTGGATCGCCTGATGGGATAGGTTAAATATACCTTCTGCCCTCCTGAATAGCTCGTGGTCCCCATTGCTGCATATGGAACTGCTACCTGCATGGGCTCTCCGCCCCTTGCTGACCTTTCCTTTCATTGGTCCCCTTATTTTTTTGGGGGGGGGGAACTTCCTGTATTTAAAATGCTAACACAGTAAAGTGGCAGTGGTTACTTTTCTCTGACTTCAGTGTCTGATTCCACAGACTAGTCATAAGTTGCGGTTCAATTCTGAGTTTTGGAAACACAATAGTGGCAGACATTTCTAAATAAAACAACTTTTAGCCACTTGGAAAGTATTGCCAACACTTCATTTAGTGTTAGCTCCACAGTCACTTTGTGCTGAAAATGAAAGAGTCAAACTCTACAAATATTGTACTTCACCAAATTCAACAATAATTGCAGGATTTACTACTTATCTAATAGAAAAATTATACACCAACTTTTATCAAATAGCAACTACAACAAAAGGATGGCAGGAAAAAATAACTTCACAAAAATACACTAAAATATGACAATTTTATGCAGGAACCAAAATGTTAGTGTTTAATAATTAAGAGCACAACTGACCAAGTTCCAAGATGTGAAGATACCATGTTTGAGAAACTGGGGGTGGGGATCACTCTAAAAACTAACTATATAGTATGTGATAAGAATGCACTATAATATAAAAACCTGTCTACACATTGTGGTTAGTTGCAAAAAGCCATTAAGTCTTCTCTAGGCTTGGAAAAACAGTGTTTCAGATTTCAGGGTAATTAGCAACCTTCAGCTCTTCTGTGTGGCAGGTATCTTATTTTCGCCTTCCAGCTCTTCCACCCCAGCCTGTGTCATGAGGTCTGCGATGTTCTCCATATCGTCAATGCGACTACTCATATCATCAATTCTTCCAATGATCTGGTCGGACAGGGTCTGAAATTTATCTTGCATCAGCTGCAGCAGTGTCTGCACCACAGAGGTGAGGTCCTGCACGGTCTTGGGGTCAGTCTCGGCCATCTCCCCGGTTCCCAGCTTGGCGGCAAGGTCTCAGACTGTCACCCACACTTCCGTTTGTCCGCGCAGACCCCCCTTACTCTTTATAACCACACGCACTTCCTCAATAAACGAGTTCCTGCTGCGACTGGTCTCCCTGACACGGCTGATTGTCCTCCTTAGGGAGGGCTGGGAACAGCCGGTCAGCCGACCCTTGCCTCTCTTGGCCGCCTTGGTTGGGGTGTGCTTCTCTCCTTCTCCCCTGCGGGTCAGAGGGAACACGAGAGGCTAAAAACCCCAACAATGGTGCCCGAACAGGGACTTGAAAGGAAGCAATGAACCGAAAGTATCGGGGAGCCAAGCCAAGCATGTTTCAAGGTAAGGGTATCCCTGAAGAGATGGGGCAATCTCATGCTAAACATGAAGACCCAGCACTGAAAGCGCTGAGATACATGCTTAAGAGCAGAGGTTTGGAAGTTTCAGACACCCAGGCTGAAAAGGCTTGGGATACCTTGATTCGGGCAGCCCCATGACTCCCCGCGGCTAATTTGTTTGACTGGTCCACATGGGATCCAGTTGAACAATTGCTTAGGAAGAGAGAAATCAACCTGGGGGAGGACCCTCCATTGGGGGTTTATCCTACCCTGTCAGCCCTTAAGGCTTGTTTCTCGCCCGGGACCACCTCGGAGGCGAAACCACCCAACTCACCACATTGGGAAGCATTCGCCGAGGAGACTCATCACGCCCGTCAGCCCCTCCCAAGGCGATGGGCTCAGAGGAGGATCCTTTTGACCCCTTCAATGAGATATTCGGGAGCTCTCACCCCCTCCCTAATGCCCATCCTCCCCTAAGAGGTCCCACTCATCCCCTCCCTTTCAGAGGGATCCCAGAGACCCTCTGAAAGTGGTGGAAGTTCGCTCCCCTCCCAAGAGGAAGACCACCGCCATCTTGTACTGACGGCGGGAAAAAGGGGAGATCACCGCCATCTTATAACTGGCAGCTACTTCCAAATGCCGAGACAAATCTCATAGATCATGCTGCCTCCCCACCTTTCCAGACCTTCCCTGTAAACGTTAACCCAGGGGGCAACAGGCCTGCCATTTAGTATCCACAGGAAGCCCAAGACCTAAAAGAATTTAAAAAGGCTGTTTCAGAGGATGGGCCCAATTCCCCTTGGGCCAAGACTATTCTTCAAGGCCTAGCCCATCAGCAACGCACCACCCAGGACTGGAAAAACCTGACCAAAGCCGTCCTCCCTGGCCCCCTGTACCTTAAATGGTGTGCCTTCTTTAATGAGGAGTGTCATGCCCAAGCAGAACAGAATCAGGCAGCTAACCCACCAATCCCGATAACCTATGGGATGCTTTCTGGATCCAGTGATCAATTTTTTACTGGCCTCTTACAGGCGGTCATCCCTGCCCCATACCAGGAGCAGGTGCGCACCTTGGGGCTGACTGACTGGAGAAAATTAGAGGAGGGACCTTCAGAACCCCCCATTGCTGGTATAACCCAAAGGGTCAAGCCATCATTGAGAGACACAACAAAACATTAAAAGATCAATTGATAAAACAAAATGGGGGAAACAACCCCCATGATCAACTGAGATTAGCCATGCTCACACTAAATATTTTAAATTTTGCAAAAGATCAACCCCTAATAGCTTTTCAAAAACACTGGCCTAATCGGACACCTTACATAAAAGTGGAAGTCCAATGGAGGGACCCCCTCACCGGGGCATGGCGTGGTCCTGATCCGTGGGAAGAGAATTTGGATTGAGATCAGAATGGGACACACAGAGTTCATAAAATTCCATTTCTTAAATAAGTTGTTCACTTTATAGTTTATCAAGCTACACTTTAATTCTGCTTGTGTTTTATTTTGTAATTGGAATATCTTTTTAAAAGGAGGAAGGAAAAGGCAGCCAAAAAAAGGTATTGTGTACAAAAGCAGAAAAACAAAAGATTAATATGAGCTAGCACACAAAATCACAATAATATGCCCAATTTCCAGAAATCAGTCAATTCTGGGACTCAGACTAAAATAGAAGGCCAGTTTTAGTTGAAGATACAGTAACAGTCCTCCCATGTCTTCTTCAATTTTCAGAGTAAATACTGCAGAAGAGGAATGACCAGGCATTTCAATACTTAAGTATTAGATACTGGGCTTAACTGATACTGATGAAGCAAAATGCTCTCTTAGTTCTTGAGTCAAAATTAGGACATGAAAGCCAAATGATAAATATAGTCTTAGCCTGTATCTATCTCACAGCAACTATAGTCAAAGAAATCTTTTTTATTCCACATATTCTCTAGGACAATGTACTGGAACACTATTATCAGCTGCACCATATTCAACTGAACCCACGAGAAATAACCAGTGAGATAGAATAGGAAACAGCAGCAATCTGTCTCTCCACAACAGTGACTATTTTGCTAGCAAAATCTGTTTGATATAATAGTTTCCCTTTACGTATCAGGAATAGATTTCAAGACACCTAGGGGATGCATGAAAAACGGATTGTAGCAAACCCTACACACACAGATATATATAAACATATAGCTGACATATACATACACTATGTGTGTGTGTGTGTGTGTGTGTATACATATGTAGACACATACACCCAAATAGTTTTTCCTATACATACATATCTATGATAAAGTTTAATTCACAAACTAGGCATAGCAAGATTAATAATAATAGAGTAGAACAAGTACAACAATATACTGTAATAAACTTCCAAACTGTGAGATTTTCCATTTAGTACTTTTTTTTTTTAAAGAGAGACAAGGAGAGAGAGAGAGAGAGGGAAAGAGAGAAACAATTTTTTTCTTTTTGTGTGTGTTTTGACATCTAATTTATTATTTATTAGATGATATATAGTTACAATTGAGGGGGGAACATTATCAAATATTCCAGAACAAATGAATATATACTTAGTTATCAGGCCTAATGCCATGTCATGGATGCCCAGCTTGGGTTCCCCATGATGCTATTTCCCCCAGAAGAACCACTGACTTAAATGGATAACAATTTTTATTTTTATATGTGGCTTTCATTGCTCCAAGACCTTGTTGTGTATGTGGTGCTGGTGTTGGGGTTCGAACTTGCATATTTGCGCATGCCGGGCAAGTGCCATAACCATCTAACCACCGCCCCAGCCCCAACCATTTAGTACTTTCAGATCATGTTTAACCACAAGTAACTGAAACCATGGAAATCAAAACCACAGATAAGGGTGAACCTTACAATCATATTGTACCTGTGAAGTCCACTGAAGGTCTCCAACTTCCAGGGCAAAGAAGTCAATTTTTGTCAATTTTAGCACCCAGTAAAATACAGCCTCCCATTTTCCATCCTTATTCCAATGCCATGCACCTGTGCATATGTTCCTGAAGCAGTTTTACAGTCTGTGGGAGCCAGGATGGGAAAAATGACACTGACCTTCAACTATCAAGGGTCTGGGTTCTGATTGCCAATTGCTATTTCTGATCACAGAGTTTCAAAGAGGCCACAGCCACTGTTGTTTGCCTCACCCCATAGTTATAGGCCCACCTCTTCTTCAAAAAAAGTGAATTCCAGGAAAAACAGGATAAAAGACTAACACTGTTTCCTGCTTCCTCCATTTCTTCCTCTTTTGAGAGCTGAACATTAAAACAACATAAGAACAACCACATACACAGGACAAATTAGCAAGTGAACATGCATGCCCAGGAAAAGGCACAAACTCAAAATTGACCGAGAAGAAGTTAAATTTACAACCTCAGCGGCAGGGAAGGCGGGGAGAACAGCAAAGTCTGATGAAGAGAAAAAACTAATGTTCATAATTAATGCATTATTAGAGTCAAACATCCAGTTTTCAACAACAAAAAAGATCAAAAAGCATGCAAAGAAACAGGAAAGTAGGACCCATTCAAAGAAAACAAATCAACAGAAACTACAGACAAAGACCTAACTTGTAGATGGCATATCTACTATTCCAAGATTTCCAAAAAACTATCATAAAGATACTTAGAGCTAGAAGAAAATGTGGAAGATGTATAAACAATGGAAATATCAAGAGATATAAAACCTAAAAAAGCAACCAAAAAAAAAAAACTGTGAAGATGAGAGCATAACTGAAAAAATTCACTAGCGGTGTTTGAAAGCAGATTTGAAGAGGCAGAAGATTCAGCGAGATTAACTGCAGAAAATAACCTAAGCTGAAGAACAGGAAAAAAATGACTAAAGAAAAGTGAAGAGAGACTAAGGAATCTTTGAAGCAATATCAAAGGAAACAATGTGTGTGCTGTGGAACTTCCAAAAGGAAGATGGGAAAAAGAGGCAGAAAGACTATTTGAAGAAAATAATGGCTAAAAACTTCCCAAATGTCATAAAAGACATGAATACTGATGGCCCACAGCTTCTGATGGTTCAACCTACTTTTTTTTTTTTTTTTTTTTTTAAGTGAGAGATCTGATTGTTTTCCCCCCACTTAGTTGTGTAAGTGGTGCTGGGAATCAAAACCTGGTCCTCACACATGCCAGGCAAGCACTCTACCACTAAGCCACCTCTCCAGCCCTCAACCTACAATTTTTTCAACTTTACAATGGTGTGAAAACGATACACATTCAGAAGAAAACATGTTTAGAGGTTGAATTTTTATTTTCTCCCACATATGGCAATCTCTTGTAATGTTGGGCATCAGTAGGTGGAATGGCTCCCAGTTAGCCACATACTCATTTTACTCAGCTTTTTTTACTACTGTGATGAAAAGACTTGACAGGAACAATCAAGAGGAGGAAAAGTTTATTTGGGGCATGAGCTTCTGGGGGACATCTTAGTATTTAAACCCCATTACAATCCTTAAAGTAAAGAACTCAATTCTATATTGTACTGTGTTGTGCTAAGCTTGGATGTTTGGTAGGTAAGGTATTTTAAATGCATTTTTTATTTATAATACTTTCAATTTATGATGTGTTTAATGAAGACACAACCCCATGATAAATTGAGGTGCACCTCTACAAACATCCAAAAAGATCAACAAACTCCAAGTAAGAAAAACACCATGACATATTACAATCAATTTTCTAAAGACAAAGAATCTTGAAAAAAAAAATCAATTCATTATATACAAGGGATCCAGAATAAGACTACCAGAAGATATTTTATCAGAAGCTTTGGAGGACGGAAGGAAGTGGACTGATACATGTGAAGTGCTAAAAGAAAAAAAAAGCAACAGCTAAGAAACAATAATACTGCCCTAAGAAGTAAGGGAGAAATTAAATTAAAGCACTGGCATATGACACAAAAACTGAGGGAGTTCGTTACTGCTAGATCTACTCTGTAAGAAAAAATACTCAAGAAATTCCTGCAAGGTAAAATGAAAGAACACAAGGCAGTAACTCAAAGCCATAAAAATAATTAAATATCTCCATAAAGGTAAGTACATGGGCAATTATCAAACCTAGCATTATTATAACAATGGTTTGTAATTCCATTTTTTGTTTTAATTTTTTATTAAGGAGGTGAGTGATTGCACAATCATAAATGCACATAAGGTAACAATATGATATGCATATGTTGTTAAACAGAATTACCCCCACATCGCCCACATCTACTACATTTTGTTTTCTACATGATTTAAGAAACTACCACATTTAAAAAAAAAATAAAATTACTCTAAAATCTAGTACTATCAATTTTTATTTATAATTCCAAAATTTTCCACATAATTGACAATAATATATTTAATGTATTTAAAAGAATTCTTAGTCTATACTTTGGGGCACATGATATATAAACATGTAATTTAGCGATAACATCTGAAAGAGGTGACAACAGAGCTGTAAAGGAGCAGAGGGTTTATATGCTATTGAAGTTAAATTGGCATAAATTAGTGTTACAACTTTAGGATATTAAGTGTTATCCCAGTTAATACCCCCCCCAAAAAAAGGAATTAGAGAATATATGCAAAAGGAAATGAAAAAGGAATTTAAACTTTAAAAATACAACTAAACAAAAGACAGTAATGAAGACAATGAGGACAAAAAAAGCTACAAACCAGAGAGAAAATGATTAGTAAAAGAGATTAAGAAAAAACACATTATTTAACTATATATTAACCCAATTTAGACCCACAAATAAAACTAGACTAGAAGTGAAAGAATATGGGGAAAAAAAGTCTATATTTAAATAAAAAGTAAAAAAGCAGGGGTAGCTATACTAACGGCAGACATTTCTGCACATGATATTCAAAACAAAAACCAACAGAATTAAAAGAAAAATAGTCCAACAATAGTAACTGGAGGTGTCAACATCCTAGTCTCAATAATGGATAAAACCACCAAAGAAGAGTAAGAAAAAGGAATATTTAAACAACACAATAAACCAGACATATGCAAGAGATGTATACAGAACACTCTCTGCCAAATGACAGTTATGCATGTTTTTCTCCTGTGCACATGAGATGCTTTCCAGGAGCAACTATATGTCAGTTCACAAGTAAAGTCTCAATAGATTTAAAAAGACATCATGCAAAACATATCTTCTCTTATCACGTATGAAGTTAGAAATAAAAGACAGAAATAAAACTGGAAAATGCATGAAGTTGCAGAGATTAAACACACTCTTAAAAATCTAAGGCTCAAATAATAAATCACAATGGAAATTAGAAAATATCTGAAAACAAATCCACAACAAACCAAAACCTGAGATGCAGCAAAAGCAATACTTAGAGGGACTTCTATAATTACAAATGCTCACATTAGAAAACAAGACCTCAAATAAATAATCTAACTTTACAACTTGAGGGGAAAGGCAGAAGAGGAGGAAGAAAGAAAAAGAGAGAAAGAAAAACCCAAATCCTTGGGCAGGGAAAAAACAAAGCCAGCAGGAGAGAAATAATGTAGATTCAGCAGAGATATATGAACAAAGAACAGATACACAACAAAGGACACCAATCCAAAAGTTGGTTCTTCAAGAAGTCCAACAAAACTTATACATCTTTAGCTAGATACTGAACTTAAAAAGAGAATGTCAAAATTATTAAAATCATAAATGAAAATTGGAATACTACAAATTCTGCAGAAATAAAAAGGATTATAAGAATAATATGAGCAATTATACAACCTAGATAAAACGGACAAATTCCTAGAAACTTAAAACCTCCAAAATAAAATCAAGAAGAAACAGAAAATGTGAATACACCTACAACCTGCAAGATTGTGTCACTACTCAAATATTTCCTGACAGTCCTGAACCTGATGGTGAACTGTACCACTTATAAAGAACTAACACCAGGGCTGGAGAGGTGGCTCAGCGGTTAAGGTGCTTGCCCAGCAAGTGCGAGTAAGCAATTCAAACCCCAGCACCACATACACAATGGAAGTGTCAGAGGAATGAAAGTCACATGAAAAACTAAATAAAAATTGCTTCTCTCTCTCTCTCTCTCACTGTCCCCTTTTTCTTTAAAAAAAAAAAAATTAATACCAATCTTCTCAAACTTTTCCCAAAAAGTTGAAGAGGAAACACCTCCAAACTTACTGTATGAAACTGTATTACCCTGATTATCAAAACCAGTAAAGACAGAACAAAAAAATTACAGCCAAATATCCTGATCACTACATACCATGACCAAATCAGATTTATTCCTAGAATGCAAGGACAGTTCAACATATAAAAATCAAACAGCAAACAAGAAAAAAAGGGCACATGAACATGTCAGTTGATACAGAAAAAGTATTTGACAAAATTCAACATTTTTTCATGATAAAAACATTCAATTAGGAATAATTTTAAATTTTAAAATTAAAATTATTAAAAATAATTAAAAGCAATATATGAAAAACCCACACCAGGGCTGGGAGTATAGGTCAGTAGAAAAGCATTTACCAGGCCCTGGGTTCAATTCCCAGAACCAAAACACACACACAGAGTATATAGCATAAGATAAAATGCTAAAAGCTTTTCAACTCTAACATCAGGAAAAAAGTACAGATGTCCAATTTGGCTACTTCTATTTAACAAAGTATGAGAATTTTTAGCAAAGTAATTAAGAAAAAGAAGTGAAGGTAACTAAACTGGAAAGGAAGAAGTAAAATTATCCATTTGCAGATATCGTCTTACATGTGGAAAATCCTAAAAAAAAAAAAGTAGTTGTCGAAAGCTGGTGGGATGGGAGAGTTGTTGTTTAACTGGTATAGTTTAAGTTTCACAAGATGAAAACTGATATGAATAGTGATGACTGTAGTATCACTCAACTCTACTCTTAAAAAGGATTATGATGGTAATTTTTATTATGCGTATTTAACCTTTTTTGTTGTTGCTGTTGTTAGAAAAAAATTTAAAGAAATACCTGGCAAGCCAGGTGCAGAGGTGTATACCTATAAACCCAGCAGCTCAGGAGGTTGAGGCAGGAGGATCATGAGTTCAAAGCCAGCCTCAGCAACTTAGTGATACCATGTATCTAAATACAAAAAACGGCTGGGGATACGACTTGGTGGTTGAGGGACCCTGGGTTCAATCCCTGGTAACAACAACAACAACAACAAAAAAAAAACCTAGTAAGTATTCTGGACAACTTGTTAGTCACTTGAGTTACTTGCATGCCAGAGTGTGGGGGGGAAACCACAAAATTCAGAGATTTACTACCCTGGTAAAGTTATGAGGGGTCCAGTGGTCTAGGGCATACTGGGCCAGCCCCACCCAAGAAGATAAATAATTGCATGTTGTTCCTCCTACTGCTAAGAAAGAAAAAGAGAAAAAAGGGGAAGGGAAGGGAAGGGAAGGGAATGGAAGGGGAGGGGAGGGGAGGGAGGGGAGGAAGAGATATTAGTACATATGCCACTTGGGCCATATGACCTAGTATATTTCATGTTGCTAGAGACACCTGTGGTAGACAAGAACACTACACAGTGTCTCTGGCAAAACCTGATTACAGAATTCATAACCCAAATCTCTAGGTTTCTGGAGCTAGAGTAATCTTTCTGAGAAAGTATCCATTCACTTTATTATAGCAGCTCCTGGCATTCTACTGGGTCCTAGTAGGGACTTTCACCTATCAGTTACATCAAAGCAAATCAATTCTGCAACCACCTCTACGCGCAAACTGGGTATTATCACACCTATCATGCCATGAGACTAGATCAGCACAGTAGCAACTCATAGTACATTCAGGATAGAACTTGAGCCGTTTCCAAGACTCCAAATTTCACAAAAACACTGGCCCAGAACTCAGTGTCACTTACCTCCAAATCACCAACGCCTCTTCCTAATTTCACCAGTATGACTTAAGTGGAGTTCACCTACCATCAGCTGACAGCAGAGAAAACACAGGCTTGGTTCACAGATAAACCACCCTGGTATTTTAACTGCAAACCAAAATTTGCTGCCATACTACACTCTAAGTAGGCCTTCTGAAATTGATGAGGGAAATTCTACCTAGTTGGCTGAGTTTCCAGCAATGGGCCTTGTTGGGAACATGAGGCTCAGCTGGCTTGTAGAAGAATTGGTGGTAAACAACTCTAAGGGGTCCAGCTGGCTTGTAATTAGCAAATTACCTGAC
>PVKS010050870.1:0-11345 GCA_004027875.1 Aplodontia rufa
AAGGGTGGGGGGGCAGGGTGGCCAAGGGTGATGGGGGCAGGGTGGCCAAGGGTGAGGGGAACAGGGGTGGTGTGCTGTCAGGTGTGCCCTGCCTGGGTCCCTCCTCCAGGAGTATCTGCTGCTGTGTGTCTTCATTCCTGACTTCCAGGTCCCCAGGGACAGTGGCCACCCCCAGGGAGCCCATTCCTATCTCCTGAAGGAAGAGTTAGCCAGAGCCAGAATCTCCAATCTCCAGGTCCACTTTCTGGTGAAGACTGTCCACAGTCCAGCCACGGTCACCTGACATCTGTGCCAGTCATCCGCAGCGGGGGTGGCCAAGCAGGGACACGGCGGACAGCAGGCTGCACCTAACCCTGAGCTGCTCCATGTCATAGAGCACTGGTTTTCGTGAGTGACTGCCCTGAGTGCGAGTGATGACGTACAGCCCAAGCCAGCAACCACCCTCTGACCAGCAGCACCACGAGGCACAGACGAATAAAGCAATTGTGCTAATAAATTGCGACCACCTGTGAGTTTATCAAATCAAATGTGAAGCTCGCGGACAGGCATATCAACCCATGATCAGAAAACACAGGCCCATGAGCTTATCAACACATCAGAGCTCCTGATGGAGCAACCCCCTCCCCTGGGGCCCACGAGAGGAGGAGACACAGCCTGGCCATGGCAGAGCCTACAGGCCCAAGGTCACACTACCCAGTGAACACCCTGCATGGCCACCAGGCTCTTTCCCCTGCTTCAGCTGGTCCTGCCTGCCTGCCCAATGTGACCTGCTTCACATGGCCCACCTGGCCCCAGCAAGATGTCCCCAGGGCCCTGTTCCCACAGCCCACCTGGCCCCAGCAAAATGTCCTTGCAGCCCTGTTCCCACAGCCCACCTGGCCCCAGCAAGATGTCCCCAGGGCCCTGTTCACATGGCCTGTCTGACCTCAGCAAGATGTCTGTGTGGCTCTGTTCACATGGGGCACCTGGTCCCAGCAAATTGTCCACATGGCTCTGTTCACATGGCCCGCCTGGCCTCAGCAAGTTGTCCACATAGCTCTGTTCACATGGCCCTCCTGGCCCCAGCAAGCTGTCAGACTGGTCATCTGCCCCCCCACCTGCTCTGACTGGCTTCTAGACTAGCGCCGCCTTCCTCTGGGTGCTGCTCCTGGCCCCTGGAGCTGCCCCTTATCCCTCCTTAGCCTTTGTGTCACATCCTCAGCCACATCTCTGACGCGTGAGTGTTCACAGGGTGATGTGGGACCCAGAGCTGCAGATGACTGACACCAGAGTAGCGCAGCCTGCTCAGAACAAGCAGGTGGCCCTCGAGTGCTCGGCCTGCGGGCCTGTGACTCTGTCCTTAGCCACTCAGACACACTTGTGCGTGGCCGTTAGCAGCACAGCTGGCTCACAGCAGACATGCCGTGCGTGCACAGGTTGAAATGCGTGTGCATATCCTGAGGCCAGGGAGCCGAAGACAGAGGACTGGGGCTGCGTTCACAGCTGTGGAAGTAAACAATTTGCTTTCACGAGAATGACGTCATAAAGCAGTCCTTAAATCTTCTCTCATCCCTCGAACTACAGTCTGTGGTTTGAATGATTCCTAGCTTTAGTCACAATGAATGGCTGGATTGGTCCCATTTTACTCTAAACATTTCATGAATAAGTTGCCAGGTCTGTGCACTGATTCCTAAATCCAAGGCAATCTACCTGCATTCCTGACCCGGGCCTGTGATTCCCTCAAATGCATCTTCTGAAACAGGCACCCTGACTTAGAGGACATCCCAGTAAGCAGGGGACAAACAGCTCGTGAACTCCTGGCCCTGGCTGGAGGTTCTTGGGGCACCCCTGAGGCAGAAGCCTACTGCTGTCTCCTCTGCCGTGCAGGGGCCTGAGCCACGCAGAAGCTGGACATGCCCAGGCCTGTCCCCTCTCTAGGGAGCAGCTCTCAGCCCAGGTAGCTGGCTTGCAGCACCTTCAGCAGCTGACGTTGTGAAATGCTCCGCAAATTGGCTTACATCACCCGATTAAAAGCCGAGATCAGTTTTCGGAGTTTGCCCTGCAGCACTATGGGAGAGATTTCTATTCACCAGTTTTCCCTGTGGTTCTTTGGGAAAATTTTAGGCTTTGGAAATGCCTCTTAGAAAGTCATCGTGCGTGGACGGCTGGCACCCTGAGGATAGCTACTGCCTTCTACTGCAAGCAGATGCACCATGGGCTGACCAATGTGCCCGCATGGACATCGGTGTTGCTGCCCCGTCTCGGCTTCTCCCTGCCTCCCCTGTTTCCTGCTCTGACTCTTTCTCTTTTCTCTCCTCTTTCTTTGCTCGTCTCTCAACCCCTTCCCTAATTCACATCTCCTAACAACAGGTCACACAATGTTCTGCTACTCTATAAACATTTAATTAAATCTGGTGCAGCTGAGTGATGGAGAGAAGAAAGGGATGGGTGAAAAACGTAGGTGGTTTGAAAATTTGGCACTGAGAACAAATTGAGGCCTAATTAATAAACAGGAAGAACTTGAAGTCATGCTTGGTGTGGAAACCATGTTTGATTGTCATCAGAGATTGAAGAGATAATGTGCTTACCAGAATGTGAATTTGGAGGGCTGTGGCGTGTTCAAAAATGCCTGGCCTAGACCGTGAGAGGACACTGCCCTGCTTTCTAAACAGAGCACGTATTTCGAAGGGAGACAGGAGGAGACTTCTCAAAGTTGGAAGTATTAAGCCCTCCTGTGCAGCACAATTACGAAGAGTCCTACAAGCATTCTTAGCTGGGTCTCCAGAAAGGAAGAGAGTGGTTGACAGCTCATCGAGGGACCAGAGAAAGCCACGCTAAGTGACCACTCCACCGGCGCACACGCTCACCTCGCACCGCCTGCAGGTGGGGACCTGCCAGCCCCTTTCCAGCAGCCGTCTGATTAGGAACGTGGAATTTGAGACGATTTTTCCACCGAAATGAGAAACTCAGTTGTGCTTCCTCTGCCCCACTAGGCATGCCGCCTTTCTCCCGATGGCCCCAGGTGGTGCCGCCTTGCGATGGGGCAGAGCCCTTCGCATCCTCACCAGCAGCATCAGCTCTGGGTGCTCACGGAATTGTGAGGACAGAGCGGGAAAATGTTGATGAACGTGTGAACGTTGACCAGGAGAGGTGCCACGGGAACCTGGATCCGAGCAGCGCATTCTCACCGAGGGACGGTTAATGTGTCGTTTCTATGACCAAGTGGAACAGTCCGTGTATTCAACATAATAAATAAAACTCAGAGGGGCAGCTGGCTGTCAGCAGACACGTTGGATCGCTCCGGTGCAATGGCACAGCCAGGCAAACATCTGCTGACGCCATGGGAGGGGAGTCATGTGGCTTGTTCGCAAGGGAGAGCTCCTATGGGCTGCAGGGTCACCCTCGTGTCCTCTGGGCCCCTTGTGCACTGCAGCAGGAGCACCATGCACACGGAACAGCACCCAGCGAGGCTTGCTGCGAGGGTGCAGATACACATGCTGAGCCGCGCATGCAGCCACAGGCTGGTCTCCGCGCTGTGAGGTGTGCCGCTCTTCTTACCGAGATCTTAAAACCTGGACCTGTGGGGACTCACTAGCACTTTCAGGACTTCTCTAAGTTTTAAGATGAGTCAGCAAAGGGACCACAAATGCTTTATGCTGATTCCTTGGGATTATTCGGCATCAAGAAAAGCCCATCTTATCCTGCAGGGAGAGGTGTTCAGAAGATAATCAAGATTGGCAGATGGGATGGCTGAGGGGTGGGTCGGAATTCACCCTCAAATTAGAAAGCCTGTGGCATCACCACATCCTTTTTGCTGGGACATCCGTAGGACTCTGCACAGCCTGAATGTAGCAGAGGGACAACTCCTGCTGACCACAGCTCCCAGGAGCACAGTTTAGCACCTGGAAGCTTCTGCTGGCTGAAGTTGGCACGGTGCAGCTACATGCTCAGCTTATGCTCTGCCGGATTTACACCAAGAGGCCACCAGGGTGACATCCTGGAGGGGCCCAGAATCCTCCCTCCAGCTCTCTGGCTGGGCAGAATTCACTCAAGGCTGTAGGATGAGGCTCGCATTTGCTTGCTGTGGCTTTCACCAGGGAACGACACTTGGAGGCCCTCTGGTCCTTCTCCCCTAGGCCCCTCCCCCAGAACCTCACAGAATGGATTGTGCTGCCAGGCCAGCCACAGGCAGAGACTTCCCTGCCTTCCTTCAAGGACAGTCGGCTTGTAAAGGGCTCACCTGATTAGGCCAAGCCCACCAAGGCAACTGCTCAGAGCTCAGCAAGGTCGTAGAGATACTGCAGCCTAATCACAGGCTCCACACGGGCTCTGGGACTGAGGGCAGGGATGAGCGGCAGACTCTCCTGCATTCGGCAGCAGTGCTAGCACTCTGTGGAGGCCAGCATGGAGCAGCACGGGAGACTAGCAAGGTCACCTGCTTGGGTGACTGGATAGGTGGTGGCCACCTGGTGACCAGAGCAGAGCTTGCCCAGGGGCATTGCATCCCTTCCTCAGAGTGCTGGTTCTTCCCTCTAGAATAGGCATTTTGAATGCTTTTGTCACTACACAAACTTTAGGGGTCCGGGTGGCTTGCAGAGCTTCTGCCCGAGTCAGGTGCCCTGGGCTCTCGAGTGTGAAAGGATGCTGGGATGACACATTAAGGCAGGGGGGGAGAGGGGACCAGATTCCTTCCAAGGAGAGACACAGAGCATGGCACCAAGTAGGGCACAGGCAGAGGAAAGAGGTCAGCCAAGGGGCAGCATGGACAGCAGCAGCCCAGAGCCGGGATGGAGGCGGGGACAGACCTGGAGCCGGTGAGCCCACCAATGCCATGGTCTTACCTGCTGGCTCTGACGGTGTGCGTGGATGGACGAGGGGACAGTGACAGCCACACAGAGTGCCGTGGTCTTGACTGATAGCTCTGGATGGTGTGTGTGGGTGGACAAGGGGACAGTGACAGCCACACTAAGTGCCATGGTCTTGACCTCTGGTGGTGTGCATGGATGGACTCGGGGACAGTGACAGCCACACAGAGTGCCGTGATCTTGACTGATGGCTCTGGATGGTGTGTGTGGGTGGACAAGGGGACAGTGACAGCCACACAGAGTGCCATGGTCTTGACCTCTGGATGGTGTTCATGGATGGATGAGGGGACAGTGACAGCCACACAGAGTGCCGTGGTCTTGAGTGCTGTCTGTGGATGGTGTGTGTGGATGGACATGGGGACAGTGACAGCCACACAGCCCCTGGGAGACGGCACACTGCTGATGGACTGCTGCTGCCACCACTGTGTCCCACTGTATGACACAACAAGGCTTCCGGTGGTGATGGTTGAGTGGAGGCCCTGGACTCTATGTCACCAGCTTAGGAACACAAACGTGCATGGTAAGCTGAGACGTAGGCGTGGCCTCTTGGCCCCACTCCCACTCTGAAGTGTCTAGACTGTCTGGTGAATCCTCGCACCGCACTGGGGACCTCAGCTGAGAGGCACTGCCTCGTGCTCCCTGGTAGGAAGCCCACCACCCCCCACTGCTTCCTGGTAGCCCAGGGGGATGAGCCCCGTATGTGGGTCACCTGGTCCCCCCATGGCTTCCTGGTAGCACATAGTGATGAGCCCTGAGTGTTAGTCACCTGGTCCCCCCATGGCTTCCTGGTAGTACATAGTGATGAGCCCTGAGTGTTAGTCACCTGGTCCCCCCATGGCTTCCTGGTAGCCCACGGGGATGAGCCTTGCATGTGGGTCACCGGGTCCCCTAAGGCAGGTGCTTTCCACAGCAGGTATTCTGCACTCTAAGGCAACTTTGGAGGGGGAGCAGGGGCGGTAAACTTGGAGGCTGCCTGCTATGTCCCATGTCTGTCGGCTAGAGGCTCACATGGTCTCTTGGAGCAATATGGCCACTTTCCAGGACCTCTGAGGCTCCACGCTGGCTCAGGAGGAGCAGCCTGTCTCCCATGTCCTATTCCTGGCTGCTCCCCGCTGGTGTCTTGAGAGCTGAGCCTGGTTCCTGACCCTGCACCAGCTGCAGGCAGCACATGGCTTGGCTGCCTGGGTGGTACCCAGAGGCCCCGGTCATGCACAGGCAGGCAAGTCTCATCACAGAGCACCATGGCTTCTGACCAGGGCTGGCCAGGGCCATGGCCTCCCTGGCAGACAGAGAACCCTACCTTCAGTCCATATCAGCTGCAGCCAAGAGTGGACAAGTGCAGAGTCCCAAGCTTCTGTGAAACCTCCCTGTGCTTCAAGTGCTGCTGAGTGACCCCGGGGACACTCCTGCTTGCCATGGGGTCTGTCCACCTCAGCAGTAGAGTGTCCCCACCAGCCCAGCTCAGTCCCCACCTGGAGGACTCCAGGACAAGCACCCCCAGGAGAAATGCTGGCCTGGGACCCAGCCACCATCACAGCTGGGCAGCGTAGTTCTAAGGCCCAGGGCAGCGACAGCTTCCCTGCCCGCTCTGAGAGTCAGGGGCTGCAGCCTGCGGGTCAACCCACTGTCACCTCTAGAGGGAGCACCCTATGGCCCTGTGGGCATCACGGGTGTTTTGTGACTGAAGTGTCTGCAAACTCAGCACCTGACAGTGGGGACTGGGTGGACAGGGAGGCCTTAGGTCCTGGGGTGGGCGCAGCTAACCAACTCTGGAGAGCCTATGCTTCACGGAGCCATGAGTCTGGTTGTAGGAGTGAGCTGGAGATGGACCAGTGCCCTGATATCCAGGTGGGATTTGGTGTGGGCAGGTGCTTCCTGGAAGGTGCTCAGGTGGGATGCAGGTTCAGAGGCCCGAGTGCAAGCAGGCCAAGGTCAGGAGGCCAGGGGTGTGGCAGCTCACGAGGTTCCCCCAAAAGCTCATGTGTGGGACAATGCAAGAAGGCTTAGAGGTGACAAGGTTGGGCTGAGAGCCTCAGTCCGATGTGTAAATCAGTCCATTGATGGTGTAGCTGAGTGATGACGGCAGGCAGGTGGGGTGTGGCTGGGGAAGGTGGTCACTGGAGGCCTACCTGAGGGAGGTGGTCGCTGGGGGAGGTGGTCACTGGGGAGATGGTCATTGGAGACCTGCATGGGGGAGGTGGTCACTGGGGACCTGCCTGGGGTAGGTGGTCCCTGGGGGCGGTGGACACTGGAGGAGGTGGTCACTGGGAGCCTGCCTGTTGGGTTCATATTTTGTCTTTCGTGAGGAGAGTCTCTCTGCTTCCTGGTGCTAGGTCCCAAGCTGCTTTCCCCGACCACACTCTTCCACCATGACGTCCTGCCTCACCTGGGGCCCAAGCTTTGGAGTTGGCCATCTATGGACTGACACCTCTGAAACCATGAGGCCAGATTAAACTTTTCCTCCTCTACAGTGGTCCTTGTCAAAAGGGTTTTCTCACAGTGGTGAGAAAGCTGACTAAAACACACCTCGCGTGCAGCTGAGGTCCCTGTGGCTCTCACGCAGTCGCGGGGCCAAGAGAGCTCTCATCACAGCCCAGCTGTTCACACTGGCCGGACATCTCAGAATTATTTTCGTTTTGTTTCTTTCTGGTGTTGTAGAAATGCAAACTTCCTCAGCTCCTCTAGGGAGGCAAGAGGGGTATGCGCCCACTTGAGGGCAGAAGCTTCAAAGACAAAACACTGCCTCCCTCCACTCCCAAAACAGAAAATAGGGCACCTGTGCTACCTGAAGGGAGCAGAGGAGGGCACCTGTGCCACCCAAAGGCAGAGGGAACACCCAGCCCCTCCTGCTGCATGCCCCTCCTTCTCCAGCACTGAGGTCCACGTGCACCAGGACTCACTCCACAGAGAAGCAGCAGAGAGCTAGCTCGGAGCACTTCCTACACCACAGAACCATGCACAGGCCATCTCTTCCCAGCCTCGGGACCCAGAGCTTGCAGGTGGGGCAGACCCCCGGCCTGACAGCACATGTGAGGGGTGGGGACCAGCCTGCTCCTGCCCACAGCTCTGGGTGGACCCGTTACCTACACAGGGGCTGCCACCTACAGAACTGCAGATGATCCCAACCACCAACTTTGTATGGAGAATGGGAGTCCCTGCTCACACAGGACCACTGTGACCTTCTGCTGCACTGACCCCAGCAGAGTCCCAAACAGGCTGGGGTCATACAGGGTCACCTCCATCAAAGCAGGGCAAGGGCTTGGCCCTTGGGTGGTGACCACCCTCCACTGCCCAGGGCATTTGGGGGAGGGGCATAGCTGCTCCCAGAGAGCATGCTCCAAGCCAGAGAGCCACATATGGGTGGGAAGTGATTTCCACCCAGCGGCTGTGCAGGGCAAGGGCAGCACCCAGAGCAGAAGGAACCAAGAATGGACCTGAGCATTGTGCCCCTTCCAGAAAGCACTGTGGCTCCTTGCTGCATCCCCAGTGCCCAGAACCAGAGTGTTCAGGAAGCAGTTCACTGACGCAGAAGAGACCTGAACTCTCCAAGACCTCAAGTAGGTAAGGTAGGAAAGGAGAAACCAGGACATCTGGGCTGACTCAAGGCCTGGTCACCTAGCTTCATGCTATGGAGACTTGATCCACCCATCCATCTCCCATGCATTTATCTACCTACCCATCACTCATCCATCCATTCATTCAGCCACTCATCCATTCCCTCACCAACACACCCATCCATTCATTTATCCATCTATCACCCATTTATCCAGCATCCACCCATTCATCATCTCCCATGCAAACACCAATTCACCCACCTATCCAGCCATCAATTCACCCATCTGTCCACCCATCCATTCATCCATCCATCTATCCGCCATCTTCTTACCCTTCTATCCATTCATCCTCTACCAACACCCCCACCAGTTCATCTACCCATCCACATAACAATTCACCCACCCACTCATCCATTCATCCAACCGTCTACCCACCAACCCATTCATCCATTCACCCATCTACCCATCCACCTACCCATTATGTATACTTCAAATACACCATGCATTCTTCTGGATCCTGTCCTGGGATAGACCTTCGGTGCTCTTGGAAAAAGAACCGAACCCTCCTACCTCAAGCTTCTCTCACTGCAAGAACAGATAAGGGCACTGACCCCTCCTTGCCTGAGTTGCTGAGAGGACCTGGCAATGAATTTCAGAAAAGAGAACCAAGATCCCACTGGGAGAACAGGGGTGGCAGACCCTGTGGAACCCCAGGACGTGGTCTGAAGCCCAGGAACCTGGTTGGAGTTCTGACAATCTCCTTCCTATGCATAAACTGCAGTAAAAGCTGGGTCATGTTGGCCACCTTGGAAGGCCACACAGCACATCTGCCTTGGAGGCTCCCTCTGGTTCCCGGCATGGGGCATGACCCCAGAGCACCCAAGGGTCCAGAATAGCCCTCCTGAGTGCCGTCTGGCCATTTCAGCTGTGGTTGGAGAAGGGAGGAGTGTAGGGCTAGGAGGCAGGTGAGGAGGCGATAGAAGTGAAGGAGGAAAAGAAAACCTGCAATCTCAAGAAGAGTGAGGGTGAAGGACAGTGCCCCAAGGCACCGTGACTCTCAGAGGAGGGGCAGGAGGTGCCTGGAAGGGCGGCTGGGCCACGGGGCGTGTGGAGCCACGTGGACAGCTGCGTCTCCCCACGCTCCTGTCCATGCGTCTGTGACGTGCTGCCGGCTTTGGGCTTAACTCTCCTTCATTTAAAATATTGCCCATTTGGAGGATTTACTTTTTGGGGGGCTGGGGAGAGTTAGCTTCTTATTTTTTTTGCCTGGTTTTAGTTTTTCCTCCTCTTAGTTGTGTATGCGGTGCTAGGGATCAAACCCAGGTCCTCCTGCATACCAGGCAAGCGCTCTACCTCTGAGCCACCTCAGCCCTGTAAGTTTCACTTCTGGTGATTTTTAAGTGGAATCATTTCACACTATCCCGTTTACATCGTACATGAGCTCCCGTGGTCCGTGTGGCTGGAACATCAGCTAACAGCCAACAGACAGAGCACGCAGGGGGAGCCCCAGGAACAGAGCCTGTTATTTGTATTTACACGGGAATGTCGCGTCCAGGAGAAGCGAGTGGGCGGGAGCAGGATTCTGCTGCGTGTGTGGGTAGGTTGCTGGCTCTTCCTCTCTGCACGGGTCGCTCTGCATGGGCGCATCAGCCTCTCTCCACGCCACATGCGACCCGGCAATCAGGTCGAACTGAGTTTTACAAACCAGCTCATGCACTGGGTCAGAGTCAACTACCCAGGAGAAGGACAATATCAGGGAGTTTCTTCAGACTCAACCAGCCCTTGGTGGCGTTGGTGACAGAGGACAGTACTAAGCACAGGCACAAGGTGGGCTGCAGAAGCCAGGAATGAATTCTGACTGAGTCAGCTCTGCCTGGGCCAGGAGTCCTACGGGGGCCACCTTCCCATCCCCGGTGGTGGCCTGGGCAGTGTGTGCCTTCCTGTCCCCAGGGCATGGCTTGTTAGGGCTTCAGAGCCTACGAATCGTACTTCGAAGCCGCTGCCAGATCTTCGAACGCCCAGCTTTGCACTCCTTGCTCCCCAGCTCCTCCTGGAACCCACGCCTGCCCTCTCGCTTTCTCCTGATTGTTTCCACAAGAACAGGAAATGCACTCTCCCCGTCTCCCTGCCTTGGAGTCAGGGATTGGCCACATCCTAGGCTTCTTCCCTGATTTGCAGGTAGCGGAGAGGGCGGCCCCCTCCACATGTGAGCTCCAGATGGAGGTGAAGGTCACAGGACTGCCCAGGCGAACGCTCGCCCCCTGAGGGAGAGACACAGACAAGGCACAGAAAAGGGGGAGCTGTCCCCACAGTGGGGCAAGAGGAGAACCAGACAGCAGGAGGGCAGAAGCCCCCAGCGAGAGCAGCCGGCATGTGGTGGTGTGGGACAGCAGGACCAGGGGCTGGACAGTGGGTAGTGGAGGGTGTGTAAGGGGTGTCCCATGCAGGGTGTGGCCTGCATCCTGCTGTGAATGGGGGAGGGACCCAGGGATTTAAAGAGGAGGCTTGAGGGACCTTTCAGGAGTTGGGTTCACCGCTCCCTCGGGCTGGGCTTCATGAGGAGGAGGTTGGAGGGCAGCAGCCCGCTGAGCCGAGGGTGCCCTGGGTGGGGGCTCTGGCCTGCAGGGGCTGTGCACGCATGGGAGCAGCAGCTTGAGGAGGACAAGAGCAAGCAGGGTATGAGTGTGCATGTGTGAGGGTGCCAGGGCACATGCGTGTGAGTGCGAGGGGAGCCTGGTCCGTGTGGTTCCACTGTGCACGAGCCGAGAGATGCCGAGAGGAGGGATGGCAGTGTGGACACGCAGTCCATGTGCATGTGCAGGCCTGGATGCGGGGCACAGACCAGACCACAAGGCTATCGGCCAGGGTCTGAGGTGCTGCTGCTCTCGAGGAGGCCTGGGTGAATGCTCCGTGGCCTCCTAGGCACTTGGGTGGCCCCGCTGCTCGC
>PVKS010050871.1:0-11375 GCA_004027875.1 Aplodontia rufa
ATCTTCTTGAAGAACTGTCCCTTTTAGTATGATAAAGTGATCCTCTTTGTCCTTTCTGACTAGTTTTAGTTGGAAATTAATTTGTCAGAAATTAGAATCACCACTCCAGCTTGCTTTTTTGGGCCGCAGGACTGGTTGACTTTTTGCCATTCTTTCACTTTCAGCCTGTGTCTATTTTTGAGTGTCAAATGTGTCTCTTGCAGGCAACATATTGTTGGATTTTGTTTTTTGATCCAGTGGGTTAGTCTGTGTCTTTTAATTGGGGCATTAAGTCCATTCACATTCAAAGTTAGAATAGATATGGGAGGCAGAGTCTCAGACTTTGTAACAATTACAGAATTTTGAGTATCTTGGAAGTCAATTTGTGTATAATATGATTATTGACTCACCCTTGTTTAAGGATTTAGGGTATCATTGACATTTTCTTCTAAATGGATAACATTCTTGAGAATATTCTGTAGTGCAGGATTTGTGTTCATGTATCTTGCTAGCTTGAGTTTATCATTGAAGTATTTAATTTCCCCCTCATATTTGAAGCTGAGTTTTGCTGGGTATATTATCTTTTGTGGAAGTTGTTATTTTTCAACACTTGAAAGATATTGTTCCAAGCTCTTCTGGCCTTCATTGTTTGCTCTGAAAAATCAATAGTGATCCAAATTGGTTTGCCTCTGAATGTGATTTGGTGCTTTCCTCTAGCAGCTTTTAGAATTCTCTCTTTAATTTCTCTGTTATTCATTTTGTATATGATATGTCTTGGTAAGTTTCTCATTTGATTAGGCCTATTTGGTGTTCTATAAGCATCTTGGATGTGATATTCTGGATCTTGTAAGATGAAGGACGTTCTTGCTTATTATTTCACTTAAATGGTTCTTGATGCCTCTTGTTTGCTGTTCGGAGTTTTCCTCCAGGCCATTGATTCTCAGAATATTATGCCTCATCTCATCAAATATTTTTTGGAAGTTCTGACTATGTAATACAAGTTGCTTCTCTTGTTTATCTTCTTTGAGTTCGACAATGTTTAGCCTATCTTAATTTTCTGATGTTCATTCTTCAAGGGCTGATGGTCTATTTTCAGTAGAGTAAGCTCTGGTGTTGGTTTCTTCCAGTGAAGATTTGATTTGGTTAACCATGTTTTTCAATCCTAATAGCTCTGCTACGTCTCTTTTTAGAATGTCTATTTCTTTGTTTAGCTGATCTTTCATCTCATGGAATTGCTCCCTTATTTCTGTCTCTCATCTCTTGAAATTGCTGTCTGAACTCTTTCCTTATCTCTCAACTCTTTGATTGCATTACTAATCATAATGCTGACACAATGCGTTTGGTTTTCATCCAGGGCCCCAGCTATGGGGTATTTGGGTGGAGAACTGTGGGGTTGAGGAGGGGAGGTATTTCCCCTTCTCTTCATTTTCAGAATCAGAGTATGTGTCTTGTAGTTCAACATTGTTACTCTTGGTGGAGTAATTGGAGATTCTTATGGCTTTGCTTCATTGTGATAGGGAGCTATTTGGTCAAGACAGACCTAAAGATGCCAGACTGGACTGCAAAGGCTATAGGTGCAGATACTAGTCTGTTTCAACTAAAGCAGATGTGCTGGTGACTAGCATCAATAGTAGCAGTTTTCTTTGAGAGTGCTCTCACAATATATTATGATAGCAAGCAAGTGATCATTTTGAAGAGTGTCTGTTTCTTCAGATAGCAGGATCTCAGAGTACAAGGGAGGAAGAGGTTAGTCTTATGTCAAATCTTCTCCTCCCCTGGCTCCACCGGCAGCAACCGGAGGTGGAGAGGGAGATCCCAGCACCACACAGCCCCTCTGGGAGATGGCCAATACTCAGGGCGGTAGATTCTGGTTTTCTGATCATGGCAGCTGAGACCCCAAGACCGTTTTTTGCTGATCAGCCAGCCCCACCCTCAGGGAAACGTCACAATGGTGAGCCAGCTGCTGCCGCTCGCAGGAACAGCTGTAAGTTGGCTAATATGAGCGATTAATTCCCAGAGCTTTATTCCAAGTTCATGTAAATTAAGATCAATCAGATCAGGGAGTTTGCGCCCGGATTAGGGTATTTGATTAAGAAACTTGCTCCGTTTCCTCCCCTCCGGGAAAGCTCCCCTCCCCCTGGATGTGGGGCTGGTCGTGTGAGCTCCACAAACTTCCTCCTTTATATTCAATAATGGACCACGTTATTCCCTTGGAGTTAAGAAATTAGTGGAGGTAATGTTCCCTCACACTGGGAGCTTTGTCCTACCGTGGGAATCCACTTGCAGTTCTGCAACGTGAGGTGATTCACAGGAGCATCTTGGAGTCACTGCTGCTGGGGTGGTCACCATCTTCATGTTTGATTTTCTTATGACAACTCAGAAGTTTTAATAATTTTATTTCTAACATAATCCATGGAAGGCAGTCTTCATTCCTTGGAACTTGAGGTGAGGCAAGCCATCATGGCAGAAGAATGTGTCAGAGGCATGGCTCCAGGAAGAAGAGAGAAATCCCATGCCATCACAAAATATATAACCCAAAGGCCTGCCCCCAATGACCCTTCTTTTCCAATCATAACCTATCTGCCTTCAGTTGCCAGTTAATCCCTATCAGGGGATTAAATTGCTGATTGGGTTAAGGCACTTATAATCAAATTATTTCAGCCTTACTTCATTGTCTCATGTGAGATTTTGTGGGACACATCACATTCAGACAACAGCAGACAGACAAAATATATGGCTGGTTTCCAGCAGTAAATACTGACTCCAATTAAATCAAAGGTGTAGGTAACTATGAATTTGAATTAAAGTCCAGTACTTCTACTTCAAGATTGATGAAATTTGCCTGCTTCATTTTTATAAAATAAAGCTTGGAGATTAAAATTAAGGAAATAAAAGGGCCGGGAAAAAAATCAGCCAATACATTTGCAATTTTCCTTTAAGGTCCGCCAGGACCTGGGAAATAATGGGACTTCTTTAAAGGCTGTGGAACTCTGGATCACATGACCTCCTGGTCAAGGAAGTCAAAAAGATCCTAGGTAACAAAAAGCCAATTACTGCTCATGCTGCAAAATAAGGGAGATTAAAGAGGGGGGTGTTCCTCATGATTCTCAGAGAAACCACACATGGTCACCAAGACCCTGACCCATCCTGGCAGATGGCACTAATAAGAGGCTACTCACGAGTCCCCAAGAGTGACCCCAGAAAAATCACAACTGGCTCCTTAATAATAAATTAGAACCAGGTCAAATGTGACTAACTTGCTCCTGAACACCTGACAGGCATTTCACAACCAAACTAGAACCATAAAGAGACAATTTTCAAAATATGATTCTTTTAAAGAAATCCACTTGTGTCAGCCCCACCAAAAACAAGTAATGCTGGAAGCTATTTAGAAAAGTTTTGGACAGGATTCCCCCTACTTGGACAGCTAAGACAGACCCCAAAGACCCACTTTCCTGACACTCCAGAGCCCCCTCCACCCATCAAGCTGACCATCCAAAATACCAGACAAGTTGAGGATCAAAAGGACAACAGCCCTGCTGTAGTCATTCCAGAAGTTGATCAGTCTATGCACCACTGAAGTCTGAGCAGACACGAGTCCTGCTTCAGCCACTCGGGATGGCTGATCTACACACAGCAGAAGATTAACTAACCAACTGGACAAATGGACTTTACCTTCTAAGATAGTTCTTATATTATAAAGCACTGCCACCTCTTGCTTACATTTGGATTTATAGCCAATTTCCTTATCCTTGCTATATGATTGGTAAAAATCACTGCTGCTGACTGTACTCATGGTAACAAATTTCTTTTTTTTTTTTTAAGAGAGAAGGACAGTGAGAGAGAGAGAGAGAGATAGAATCAGTTTTACTGAGTTTTTCACATGGCTTTCATTCCTCTGACACTTTGTTAGGTACGTGATGCTGGGGTTTGAACCCATGTACTTGTGCATGCCGAGCAAGTGCCATAACCGCCGAGCCATCGCTCCAGCCCTCATGGTAACAAATTTCTGTTGGTACTTTTGTATTTTGCTTTCCTTGGATTCCCAGGAGCCATTTCTTGATATCAGTTTGATTTGTTATCTAAAATGAGTCAATTTACTCTAGCTAAAATGTTGTCCTACTTCCTAATGTGCTTCTCCATTGTGGCCCTTCTGTGCCAGTCCCCACCAGTGAATAAGGTGTTCAGTTGTACCAAAAAAGTGCCTCAAACCAAAAGGATCACAGGTCCACCATGCACTAATCGTTTCCTAGTATATCATTATAAAGGAATGAGCATGAGCCGTGTTATAGGGGACCCACCCAGCAAAAGGAATATTAAAGTTAGTATCCACATGTATCTGGAACAGCAAAGGTTATGACATTATATAAAGTTTTAAACCAAGCCAATGATGCTCTGTGTTTTAAAGGGAAGTCAAATAGTAAGCATCAAAGGGGGGATGAAGCAGCACAAATAAACCCCTACCCCACAAGAGAAAAAAAATCCCCCTGCCCAAAGTGAAAGGGAAAATAGGAAGTCTTGCACTTGAACTCCTCTGAGCTGAGAGGCTCTTGCCGGTTTTCCCACCCACTTCCGCTACAGAAGTTTCCTCTTTCCTGTAAAAGCTAACATTACAATTAAACTAACATATGGGTGGTTTTTATTCTTTTTGCAAGAGTCTGATTTTATGAAAAGTTGTTACTTGAAAACGTTCAGTTGCTGACCAATCAAAATGCAACAAGAAATAAATGCTGCGTAAACCAGTAAAGGGTCTAAATTGCAAAGCCACCTTCCCTTCGGGTCCAGAGATTATTCCGCAGAGCCCTCTGGACATGCTGCAGCATAATTAAACCTGCTTCCTGAATAGTCCCAAGTGCCCTTGTCTCTCTGTCCTGCAACAGACCTCACAGTGGCATCTCTGTACCTCCCTGGTCTAGTATCGGGCTCCTTCAAATGCTCTCACTAATGAAGTGACACAACTAAACGTGTCCCCTTGGCCCAGTATTACTCAGTAAGTGCTGCTGAGTGACCCTGCCCGACCTGGGGTGGGAAGGAGTAGGGCCAGCATCCTTTCAGGTCTGGAACCAGGAAGCTGGTCCCAGCCACCAAGGAGCACAGCGGAGGCTCTGGTGTCCCCATTTGTGACCTTCTCCAAGTGACAGGCAGAGAAAACAGGGTGTTCTGGAGCCCTGAAAACCCAGCTCCTGAACACAGCTCCATTCTCAGCAGGGGTACTGGGGCACTGAAGGCCAGGGAGATGGTGTCCCTCCACAGCCAGTGAGGGTCTGAAGAGAAGGAAGTGCAGGTGGAGCAGGGCAGGTTGGGGTGGTGGAGCTCATAAGAAACACTTTTCTCTACTTCTGTGCCCATGGGAATGTGAGTGTATGTAGGAAAGGGCCACAAGAGATGAGGCAAGTTTATATTTTGATGAGATACAGAGCAGTTCCATAGAAAAACTGGTGTTGGAGAAACAGATTGGGGTCCCAGCAGGTGGTAGTTGTGAGATGCAGACATTCTTTGCTCTATAGGTGTATTCCCTCCATTCTCTGAGTCCTGGCTGGCTCTTTTATTTCACTAACTTTAATCTCCAAGTTTGGGGTTTAAATATCCATCAGGCCACTTTCACTAATTCTTGAAGTAGGAGCATTGAGTTTTAACTTTAATGTGGACAGTTTTATAGTTATCCCTTTCATTTAATTAGTGTCAGTAGGAGTACAAATAAAATAGCAATATATTTCATCAGTCCTATAGGTGATGGCTTAACTCAGGTTTTTCTGTTAGAAGTAGTACATCTGTAAAACATTATTAGGCAATAGTTATAAAGTTTTAAAAGGAAAATACAAAATGAAATTAATAGGACCTAATAGCTTTGAATCAAAAAACATAATTTCTGTAATAACATAATATGACTTTGGTGCCTATTTTGCCTCCACAAAGAACTATAAATCTATCAGGTCAGTCACATGAGACACTTTATAAATTTTGCTTTCAACCTCCTTACAAGCTTACATATCTTTAATAATTAATTTTGTATTATATTTCTTGATTATTTTGAGACCACAGAAATCTTTATAACAAAAATCTATCATTTGAACATGACTTTAAATGAGCTCAGGTTTAGCCTGATTAGGAATCATCCTAACGTGGAGCAGGGTGAGAGGCAGAGCCTTATGTCAGGCAAGGTGGGGCTCTTGACAAATGACACACATTCAGACCTACACAGGTTTCCCCATCGTCAGCCTTCAAGCAAATCAGCCTCCTCTTAGTACAAGTTATAATGAGATATTTCATCACAAAACTTTCAGTGATATAAATAGATCCCAACCAAATTTGATATTTCTATACGAGACTAAAAAGACAATATCACTGTAGACCACCTTAGTTTGGAACCATCAACTTGGTAAAGTGCTTTCCTAAGTTTTACACCTCAAAAGATGTTTATACCTGGAGGGAGTGAGCACACCTAATTTACAAAAAAGTCAGTAAAACCATTACGATTACACTAATGTCCTTATATTAACGAAGTTTAAGCTCTGAAGGAAAATTTAGAATCCATAATGTGGGTATTTACAATCACAGGTCTGTAATCAAAGGATAACTTTAAATTTCTAAAGTTAGGAAACAGTGTTGATGATTAGAAATAGATTTATTATCCGGTGTATAAATGCATCTTATTTATGAAACAATGAAATGTTCATGTAGTTAAAGCAAACAGTAATAAGCAGGCCTAAAAATGGCAGTGTGACCCTCGTGTATCAAATACAGTGCATAAAAGGAGCACTTGTGTGCCCTTCTGCCTGTGCTCCAATCTACAGACTTACGTAACACTTCACCTCTGTTTAGCTATTAACTATGTTGTAATAACCTTACACAGTGGTTTAAATAATCAGCTTTGAAGTAATTATTTAAAAGACTTTAAAACAGTCTCAACATATAATTCCTTTAAGACTTAATTTTCCTAAGTAAATAAACCAATCATCAGGATTTTTTTTTCTTTTTTTAGAGTGGGATAGTGAGAAAGAGAGAGATAGAATCAATTTTATTTAGTTTTCATGTGGCTTTTGTTGCTCTGGCACTTCATTGTGATCTCAAAATAAACAAGAAATATAATGCAAAATTACTTACTAAAAAGTTTCCTAGACAGGAGTGCCTAATATACAATGTGTTCAAAGTCAATTTGAGACCTACATGTGCCCTTTTTATTTTGGTAAGGTTAAAACGAATTGCTACTGAAGCTCTCCCTTCTAGAAATGGTAAATTTGCAATTTACCATTTCCAGCCTGGAGAACTGATTTTATTTTTTTATTAAGGAGTTGAGTTGTTGTACAATCATAAAAGCATATAAAATAACAATACAATGTGATTCTTCTATGTTTCCACCTACAAGTGTCATAAGTGCTTAAATTGTGAATTTTAAAGAATTAAATGATTGCATAAGTATTATTTAGATTCTCAGGGGGATAAAGAGTATAGTACAATGTTGATTGTCTCCCTAGATCCCTCCCTATCTTCCTTCTCACCCCCACCCCCAAACTATCCCCTTCTCCACCCCCTCACATGTCTATGGTTGCCCTAGAGTATGCTACACCTTTGCTGGGTATAATGCCTTTCACCCAAGCCTGGATGTGTTCTAGCCTCCAAAACTGAGGGAAAACGTTTAACCCATGACTCTCTGGGTTTGGCTAACTTCACTCAGCATGATTTCTTCCATTGCCATCCATTTACCTCCAAAGGCCACAATATCATTGTTTCTAATAGCTGAATAGAGCTCCATTGTACATATATACCAGAGCTTTTGGATCCATTCATCCAGTGAGGGGCAATTGGGTTGGTTCCATAATTTAGCTATTGTAAATTGAGCTGCTATGAACATAGATTTTGCTGAGTTTCTGTAATGTGCTGATTCTAATTCCTCAGGGAAAATACTCAGGAGAGGGATAACTGGATCATATGGTGGATCCATTCTTAATTTTTTAAGGACAGAGACCTGATTTTAAACAAGATATGGAAAGCAGCCAAGATTCAACTGAGCTTGAAAAGACCTTACCAAGTGCTCCAGATCATCGGGATGGCTATCCAAACTGCTAAAAAAGGGAGAACATGTTACTGTTAGAACCAAAAGAACTCCATTTTGTGTTCTCCCCTCCCTTGGAAGGAAGTTTCCCACGTACAGAAGAATGGGTTACCAAGCTACTAAAATAGCTCCCCACCTGAATCCAGGTTGAACAATGAGGTCATAGGATGTTTTGCCCCAATTGTTAACTGCCAACTTTCAGCTTTTGTACTCAGCTTGCTTGCTTGAAAACAGGTCTAGTAACAGGAAGTTTCCCAGCTTGCTTGCTTGGCAACAAGACTAGTAATGGGGAGTTCTGTACCCTTTATAAGCCCTGCTACATGGCTAGAAGGTGCATCATTCTGAGACCTGATGTTTGGGGATCCAGAGTGATCGCTGCTGGCCCGCTCAATAAAGGCTTCTTTGGCTTATATGTGAGTGGCTGGAGTATCTCTATCTCAGTTTGGTTACAACATTACTATAGCTGATTTTCACCTCAAAAATTTAATTTATCAGGGCAGGAGGAGGGGCTCAGCAGTTAGGGTGCTTTCCTGACACTGGTGAGGACATGAGTTCAAACCCCAGTACCACATACGGAACTAAGTTTTGGAGAAACAAAAACCAGATGAGGAATAAATAAAATTGATTCTCAATTCTCTCTTGGTCTCTTTCAAAAAATAAGAATGTTAATCTATCTGAGAAAAATGGCAATATCAAAGGGTATAATTAAAATGTTACCAAATGATTAAAAAGAAAAAAGAGGAAAAACCTGATGGTTCATTTTCCCAAATGTCTCTTTTTTTTTTTTTTAAAGAGAGAGGGACAGTGAGTGAGAGGGAGAGAGAGAGAATCAATTTTATTTAGTTTTTCAAGTGGCTTTTGTTGCTCCAAGACTTCTCTGTGTATGTGGTGCTGGGGTTTGAACTCATGCACTTGTGCGTGCCAGGCAAGCACCATAACTGTGAGCCACCGCTCCAGCCCCGAATGTCTTAACTTAAGGTTTGCATGTAAAAGGAAGCCATCTTAGGTTGGGAACCAGGTGGTCAGAGATAACCTGTTTTTAAACTCCTTATCAGAAGCCCCAGTACATCTGTAGCTCTTTTCCCTACCCTGCTCAATTTTATATCAGCCAGTCATGCAGATTGTAACACCGAGCTCCTCCAATCAGAGTGCAGTGTAGGATTGCGTCAGGTGGGAGATATGAGCAGGTGGACCACCTGCCTGAGTGCGCTTGCTCATCGGATCCCCTCTGTGAGTGCACCTTCTGCAGAAATAAGACCTGTCTTGCTCACCCACTCTCGGCATGTGTTTGTGTATCACACACCCGGGATTTGTTCCCTGCACCTGAACGGCACTCAGTCCAGAAACGCTCATGAAGTGAGCTGCCTGAAACGTCACAGGCAGGGGTAGACCTGGAAGGTAGAACTCAGCTGCAATCCCAGCAGGACCACCGGTCATGAGAGGCATTTGCAGCACCTGGGATTTTCTCTGTGTCCTTCTCCTCCTGCTCCAGGTCCAGACAGGTGTCCCTGGTAAAAGCTCCTGTGGGGGTCGCTTGACTAGTCCCTGAAGCCCTGTTACTTCCCAGGTCATTTAAAAATAAAAATGAAAATGTGTACTGTTACTCTGATGTGAAAAGGCACTTGTATAAAATCTAATCCACGGGGGAATCCAACATGGCGACCTGAAGGGAGACAGCATTTCCTGAGGCTCTGGGTCTGCTTGGGAAAATCCCAATTCATCTTCAATTTTCCAAGAGAGACCCTACTATCTGAAGAAATAGACATGCTTCAAAATGGGTACTGGTTTGCTATCATAATACACTGTGAGATCTCCCTCAAAGAAACCCATCACTATGAAGCAAAGCCATAAGAAGCTCCAATTACTCCACCCAGAGCAACTTTCTTGAAGTACAACACACACTCTCAGACTCAGAAAATGAGGAAAAGGGGAAATAACTCACTTCCTCAACCCCAGAGCTCTCTACCAAATGACCCCATAGCTAGAGCCCTAGATGAAAAACAAAGGCATTGTGTCAGCATTATGATTAGTAATGCAATCAAAGAGTTGAGAGATGAAATAAGGAAAGAATTCAGACAGCAATTTCAAGAGATGAGAGACAACTTCTACAGGGAAATAAGGGAGCAATTCCATGAGATGAAAGATCAGCTATACAAAGATATAGACATCCTGAAAAGAGATGTAGCAGAGCTATCAGGATTGAAAAACATGGTTAACCAAATCAAATCTTCACTGGAAGAAACCAACACCAGAGCTTACTCTACTGAAAATAGAACATCAGCTCTCAAAGAACGAGTATCGGACAATGAGGATAGGCTAAACAATGTAGAATTCAAAGAAGACAAGCAGGATAAACAGTTTATATTACATAATCAGAACTTCCAAGTAATATTTGATGAGATGAGGCGTAATAATCTGAGAATCATTGGCCTGGAAGAAAATTCTGAACAAAAAAAAAGAGGCATCAAGAACCTTTTTAGCAAAATCATAAGTGAGAACTTCCCTCGTTTTACTAGTGATCTGGATTATCACATACAAGATGCTTATAGAACTCCAAATAGACCTAATCAATTGAGAAACTTGCCAAGACATATCATATAAAAAATGAATAAAGATGAAATTAAGGAGAGAATTCTAAAAGCTGCTAGAGGAAAGCACCAAATCACATTCAGAGGCAAACCAATTTGGATCACTATTGATTTTTCAGAGCAAACAATGAAGGCCAGAAGAGCTTGGAACAATATCTTTCAAGTGTTAAACAATAACAACATTAACCCAAAGATAATATATCTGGCAAAACTCAGCTTCAAATGTGAAGGGGAAATTAAATACTTCAATGATAAACTCAAGCTAGCAAGATACATGAACACAAATGTTCTGCTCTACAGAACATTCTCAAAGATGTTCTCCATTCAGAAGAAAATGTCAATGATACCCTAAATCCTTAAACAAGGGCGAGTCAATAATCATAGTATACACAAATTGACTTCCAAGATACTCAAAACTCTGTAATTGTTACAAAGTCTGAGACTCTGCCTCCCATATCTATTCTAACTTTGAATGTGAATGGACTCAATGCCCCAATTAAAAAACACAGACTGGCCAATTGGATCAAAAATCGAAATTCAACAATATGCTGCCTGTAAGAGACACATTTGACACTCAAAAATAGACACAGGCTGAAAGTGAAAGAATGGCAAAAAGTCAACCAGTCCTGCGGCCCAAAAAAGCAAGCTGGAGTGGTGATTCTAATTTCTGACAAATTAATTTCCAACTAAAACTAGTCAGAAAGGACAAAGAGGATCACTTTATCATACTAAAAGGGACAGTTCTTCAAGAAGAT
>PVKS010050872.1:0-11379 GCA_004027875.1 Aplodontia rufa
CACAAACACACACACACAAACACACACAACACACACACATGCACACACACATGCACACACAAACACACACGCACACACACGCACACACATGCACACACATGCACACACACATGCACACACATGCACACAAACACGCACATACATGCACACACACGCACACACACACACACAGCTTCTGGGAGTCTGTCTTCACACCCGGGCGATGAAGGGAATGGGCAGAAAGAAAATGATCAGCATTTTGCAGGAAACAGGAGCATCTTTGGTTCATCTCCCCTTTGAGGGAGTCTTGTGCCTTAGCTGGCTGAAACCTTCGGCCCCTTTCCTGGAACTTCCTGAACTTCTCTCCATATGTACTTGCTAGAGAAAACACACAGGCGTCTGTTTTCTGCTCAGCCTGAAACAGTACCAAGTGACAACGATGGGTCCCATGCACGGCACGAATCAGCTTCTGCAGCCAGGGACGTTCAGTCTGCTTTGGCACGCCTGCCCCACACAGGGCCACCTCCATTTTACCTTTCAGAAGGAAATGACCCTTCCCAGGCTCACTTGGAGGACTTCTGGAAAGATGGGGAGATGCAGGAAGATTTCTAAAACAGTGCATCTACAACTGTGATGTGCATACGCATTTCCTGGGCATCCTGTTAAAAAGCAGACTTTGACCCCCTAGGTCTGGGATGGGTCCCGAAGGTGTGCATTTTGAGATGATTCTGTAGCTGTTGGCCTGGGAACCACATGTTGCGCTGGAAGGATTTTAAGCACTGCATGATGAAAGCATTGTAAGAAAATGGTAAAGTTCTTTACAAATATTTTCTCTTTAGAAATAAATAGTAGCTACTGAAGATCAAGAATATTTGGGGTACAGCTTTAGAATACCTTGAAACCAGTTACCTGGTTCAGTCTACCTGAGACTCAGTGAGCGACATGTAGTCAGTCAGTCTTCAAGTGCTGAGAGCCAAAGCCACTAGCATGCAGATCAGCTCTTCTTTTGTGTATCAGTCAGCTACGGCTGCTGTAACAAAAGATCACAAGCTTATTAACACGCAACAGCACAATTTTATTCTCCTACCTTTCTGAAAGTTAGAAGTCTGAAAATGGGTTTCACTGGGCTAAGCCTCAATGTGTGTCATGACTGTATTTTCTGGGGGCTCAAGGGGAGTATACATTATTTTATCTTCTCCAGCCACTTACATTTCGTGGACTCTTCCATCTAAGAAGCCAGCAGCACGGCATCGTCAAATCTCTGAGCCCTGCCTTCTCGTTATATCTCCTTCCCGGATTCTGACACTTCCTCCTCTCTCTTAAAATCTCCCCATCTTTTTCTTGTTTTAAAGAGAGAGAGACAGTGAGAGAGAAAGAGAAAGAGGGAATCAGTTTTATTTAGTTTTTCATGTGGCCTTCATTGCTCCAACACTTTATTGTGTACGTGGTGCTGGGGTTCAAACCTGCACCCTGGCACATGCCAGGCAAGTGCTGTAACCACTGTGCCCACTGCTCCAGCCCCCAAATCTCCTCATCTTAAGACAGTGAATTTAATCACATCTTCTAAGGTCCTTTTGCCATGTGAAATAATATAGTCACAGATTGTCTGGGAATGTAGCTCAGTGGTTAAGTGCTTGTCTAACATACACAAGGCCTTGAACTCCATCCCTACCATCAAAAAAATGCATACATACAGATAGATAAAGATAGAGATAGACATGTAAATATATTTACATATACATATATATGGTCACAGGTTTCAGGGCAGCACAAGGACGTATTGGGTGATCATCATTCTACCCATGACATCATATATCCTGAGTCCAGATGGAAGTCTCACCCTGGACAAGGCTGGGGTACAGACAGGTTCACCAAACTCAGCATAATGGACAAAGGAATGGATAAAGAAGTACACGTTCTCAATAGAGCATTACTCATATATGAAAGGATAAAAATCCTCTCCTTCATAACATGATGGAACTGGAGGTCATGACGCCAACGGACACAAGCCAGACGCAGAAAGACGACTACGGCATGTCTCACTCATGCGTGGAAGCTAAGGTGCCAGTCACACAGAGGCAGAAAGCAGAATGGCAGCTCCGGGAAGTTAGGAAAGTTAGCACAGACGGGACAGAGAGAGGCTGGAGGAAGGGCATCAAAAGACAGCCAGATAGGAGGGACTGGTTCTAAGATTCCTTCGCATGTAGGGTAGATGTCGTCAACGGTCTACCACATATCTCAAAATCACTGAAGGAGAAGAACTTGAAATTTCCCCAAATGTTGAAATGACTGTATTTGAGGGGATGGAAATGCTAATGACCTTGCTTTTATCAATACAGATTGTTTATATGTATCAAATGATCAAACTGTACCCCATCAGTAAGTACAAATATTATATGTCAATTAAAAACAAAACTAGCCAGGCACAGTAGAAGACGCCTGCAATCTCAGCAGCTCAGGAGGCTGAGTCAGGAGATTCGCAAGTTCAAAGTCAGCCTCAGCAACTTAGTGAGGCCCTGGGTAACTTAGTGAGATCCTGTCTCAAAATAAAAAAATGAGCTGAGGATGTGGCTCAGTGGTTGAACATCCTTGGGTTGGATCCCTGGTACTGAAAAAAGGAAATTTAATTTTAAAAAATTAAAATAATTAAAAATTTTAAATGGTGACATATATATGTAAATATAATAGTAAAAAGAATTAAACCTCTAGAAGACACCTTAAGAGTTCTTTTTTTTACAACACTCAGGTAGGGAAAGATTTAATGAGACACAAATAACCATCCACCGCAACCTTAAATGGAAAGACCCGTGTATGTTTGAGCACACACGTATGTGCATCTAAATTAAGGACTTTTGTTCATAAAGAGAAATCATTAAAGAGGGAAAAGGCAGGTGACAAAGTGGAAAAAACACATTGGAAACTCTTGTCACCTAGTAGAGATGATCTGGAAGATATGCAAACAGCTTAATACGTCAATACGAAAACGAGAGATAACCCAATAGAAAAATGGGCGGGAGACATGAACAGGCAATTCCGTGACAAAGTTCCAGAGGGAAAACAAACGGGAAAAAACAACAGCTTCAAGAGTAAGCAGAAAAGGCCTAAAGGAAAGCACAAGACATGGGGCTGGAGCGGTGGCTCCGTAGTTACAGCGTGTGCCTGGCACGCGCAGGGACACAGGTTCAAACCACAGCACCAGGTACACAACAAAGTGTCAGAGCGATGAAAACTGGATGAAAAACTAAATAAAATCGATTCTCTTTCTCTCTCTCTCTCATTGTCCCTCTCACTCTTAAAAAAAAAAAAAACACCGAAACAAAAACTCAAGATCTATTACCAAATAGCTACAAATTAAGAAGACAGGCAACCCAGGAGTTGGCAAGGACATGGGACAGCCAGATCATTATTTGTTGACGGTGAAGATATAATTTGGTGCCAACTGAAAGCAGTTTGCCCTATATATGAATATACACACAGCCTTTGCCCAGCAATTGCTTTCCCAGGTATATACCTAGCAGACGTAAATGGACCAAGCGACATTTATTTATTAACAAATGGACGCTATTCACAGTGAGCCCAAAGTGGGTGACAACCCATGTGCCCATCAACAGTAGCAAGCATCCATCAGTTGGTCATGATCAATTCACACGATGCAATGACATTCAGCAATAACCAAACAGCTTCAGACACAACAGGATCTAAGCTCCCAGACTCACGTGAATGGTGTTGGGTGAAAGAATCCAACCACAAAAAAATACAATTAATTTACAGCAAGAGCCAAGGCAGGCCACACTGGGCTTTAGTGTTACACGTCCAGAGCTGGGTCCTCTAAGGAAAGGGGTGACAGAGAGTAATTGGGAGGGAGCCGGAAAGGAACCTCTGGGGGACACAATATTCTCTTTCCTGATCGGGTGTAGTTGATGGAAGTTCACTTAACTTTGTAGGATTCTCATTTCCCCTGTAGGTACACTTTGGTTCCTAAAAAGACTTCAAAAGCCAGAAGGCCCCCATCATAGCTGCCAGCCCGGACTCCCATGCAGCCCAAGCCCGGAGAGCTGTTTGCAGTAGGATTTGGAGGATCTGCGCTCCCAGTTCCATCATTGGACCTCCGGTGTGGCCCAGCAGCTCTGATACCTCTGCTTGGCCTCTGGCCAGCTTCCTCCACTCCTGGGGTCTTTTGTGTCCTTCAGGTGGAACCGTTTTCCAAGCACACTCTAAACCCTTAGTTGGAGGCCTGGAGGCCTGGGCTTTGTTTCCTCCATGTCCCTTGCCTGTGGGCTGCTGCACATGAATCCTGTGGAAGACAGAGAGATGAGGGAGTATTAAAAATGTCAGAGGCAGATCCTGAGCGACACAGCTGGGTAAATAGAGCCGGTGGAGATGTTTTTATTAGTGGCTTTACGGTTATGCTCACTTAAGTTATGGATTTAAGGTGGGGGTGAGCGGATCCTCTACCTACTTCCGCACCTGCTCAGACCAAATCATTTGCACTCTCAGATTTGGGGAGGGAAGATGCTCAGTTTGGGGGATTGTTCTCACCATTTTAGGAATTCCTTTACAGAGAACCCTCCTTCCTGGTGGCACAAATTTATTTGAAACACCTTTTCTCTGGGATTTCTCTAGGGTGCCTGACTCTCTACTCCCACCTTGAGAAGAACGGATGTGGCGAAAGTTGCTTGGTTTTTATAGGAGCAGGAGGAAAGGAGATGGGCATTCTTGAACTGTATGGGATGGAAATTTCTATGATCAAATGTCATGGTCAATGTCCTTGACAGTCATCAGAAATGAATGCTGTCTCTACAATACAGTACAGAGTGATCACTCCACAAACACCAGTACATGGGCTGCAGAGGCCAGAGTTCAAGTTAACAGTTACCAACGTTGTAAGCAACGTGATCTTGGAGGGGTTGTTCTGCTTCTTCATCTCTAAAATATAAATGAAATTGTACCTACATCATAGTCTAGTTGTGAGAAGTAAATTCAGCACCTAGCATAGTACCAGGCATAGAGTAAACACTCAATAGTGGTTAAATATGATCGATAGAGGGTAAGCTTTCTCAGAAGATGTAATATTTGAGTGTTATTTCAAAGAATAATAATAATAGTTCATGGTATTATATTATTTTTGCCTAATAATCTGCCTCCAAACTCAGGGTCATCAAACAACCATCCTTTTGTTCTGATCATATATTCTGTGAGTCAAAACTTTGGATAGAGCCCAGAGGAGGTGGCTGAACTCTGCTACACTACATCTAGAATCAAGAGGGAAGACTTGAATAGTTGGGAATAGACTCCACTCCCTAGTGTGTGGGGCCTTGGCAGGAAGGCCCCAGCTGGGAGCCTAGGCTCAGAAGGCACAGGAAGCTGGAGTGCTAACCAGTGGTCTCTCCAACATGGCAGCCCCTGGGCTGTTGGACTTCTCAGACTGTAGCCCAGTGTTCCCGCATTTAAGGTCAAAGTCATATTGGCCTTTATGATCTAGCCTTGGAAATTGCACAATACCATTTCTTCCCTACTCTATTGAGCAAACACACACATAAAATTCAATTAGGAGGTCATAGCCTCTCTTTCCAAGAAGAAGGTGTAAAGGATTTGTGACCTTGGGTTCAGGACCTACTTCCATATCCTAGGAGTGCAACCTGGGGAATGTCATTCTCTCTCCTCCTCCTCCTCCTGCTTCTTGCTGGTGATGCTGCCCACCTGGCTGTCTACACCCACTTCAGATGTATGACAGCCTGCAAACTTGTGGCAGGGTCTCAGGTGAATTATGGTGGCTTGCATCCTGGCTTCCCACCGTGGAAGTCCAGTGCGGGCTCACGTGGCACCTCTGCATGGTGACATGGGCCACCTGCCCAACAGTTCTGGCACACGCATGGCCCTTTTCAGTGGGTCCCTGGTAAAAACACAAAAACAAAAACAAACAAACAGTCTGGGTTAAACTCCAATGGCACATGACTTCATTTGATCCTTGCAGTGAGCCCAGGAATGACAATGACCACTTTGTGCACACGGATGAGGAAGCTGAGAACCAAGTTGCTTCCTGCCCAACATTAAGCAGTTGGACATCTTGAACCCGTACAGTTCAAGATGTCCAACAGCTGGTCATTCAAATCCATCTGCGTTACAACTGTGCTGTGTGACTCTGGAGTCCGTGTTGCATTAGATCCCCCTAAACAGATATATTGATAGATGATAGAAATGATGGAGAGAAGAGGGGACGGAGGGAGGGAGGCGATGACAGGTGATCAATGGTAGGTCAGTAGGTAGGTCGGTTGATATTCGGCTGCCAATCTTAAGCTGAAGGAATCGAAGCCCAGATTCCTAGGGGACTGCATGCCCCGGAGAGCCTGCCTCTATAGCAGCTCTCTGGGAGAAAGAAAAGAGTTCTTAGAAGATGGAAAGAATGCAAATACCCCTGAGATGACCACCTGAGAACAGACCAAGGCCTCCGAGGTGGCATCTACAAGATGACGAACATCTGGCCACTTCCAAATATTTGGACGATGGACTACCATATGTTGTTCAACTTTCCTTCCATTTGTTTGATAAACACAGCTGGCTTAAAACTTAGTGGTGAGATCTTACTTTGGGGAGTGTCCTTGGAGATTTGTCTCAGGCAAACCCAATGTGGATAAATACTTACCCATGGAAATGGACCAGGGTGGTCTGGGCATCTTTATTCCCATATGGCTTGAATAAAATCTATTCTGATTTCTAAGAATTCAGCAATCTACTTCCAAACAACCCACGCAGATCTTCCTGCACGGATGGTGGCGGAGGGGAGGTGGAACCCACCTGGGTTGACACAGAAGCGGTGGGGACTGTGTACTATTGGACCCTGCGCCTTAACTGGAAACAAATGACACACGTGCGCAATATAAGCATATTTTAATATATTCATACAGCCACAAGGAGAAGTCTTAAGAGTATGATGCTGAGAATAAAAAGTAAAGGAGTGAAAGTTGGGTGCAGTGTGTTGGAGGGGGTGCACTTGTAATCCCAGCAACCGAGGGAGAGGGTATTGCTGAGGCAGGAGGATCGCAAGTTCAAGGCCAGTCTCAGCAACGTGGCAAGACCCTCAACAGCTTAGTAAGAACATGTCTCAAAGTAAAAAATAAAACGGACTGGGCATGTCGTTCAGCACTAAAGCGACCCTGGGTTCCAGTCCTGGGACCAAAAGCACAACAACAAAAAGGTAACAAAATGAGATATGTATATCTCAATGACTTTATGCGAATTAAGCGTGTGCATGAAGCCACACCATGTGTTTTGGAAGGGAAAATGTTTAAGGCTATATTGTGGATCCATGGGAGTGAATGACTTTAGGTGCCTTTAGTTAGGGACAGAGGCAAGAGTGGAGGTTAGGATGAAGAGCGCAAACATGATCGACGTAATGCAACATACGGAGCACATATAAGACATGCTGCAGTCATGCACCTTGATACAACACGGGAAATACAGCGGTTCATCATAACCGTGCACACACCATAATGCGCGGCACCGGGTACAGCGAGGCGGGAGGGGGCCTTGCATGCACCGGATGAGGAGATGCCACCTCTTCTCTGCTGCCCAGGGGAAAGGAAATCCTTCTGTGCTTCCATTCAGTGTCATCGTGACAAATGCCAGGAATTCTTGGACTGCACACAACACTAAGGTCCGAGCAGCGTGGTTGAGGGTGAAGGAAGCGAGTCCTTTAAGAATCCTGCTTTCACAGCATTAATAAGCACAAGCCACGTGGGAAATATCCTGCCAGCTTCACCTTTCCGAGGGCCTCAGGAACATATTTCCTCTGCCTGTCTTGCGGATTTACATTTCAGCAGGTGACCCTGCTGTGGTGGGCCAGGAGCTGGGAGATCACTTTTCAGGGGGAAGACTTGGGAACAATGGATGAATTTCCGTCTTCCCAAAGGACAGGTGTGTGTGTGTGTGTGTGTGTGTGTGTGTGTGTGTGTGTGTGTGAGAAAGAAGTCCTTTTCATTTCTGGGGCAGTCTACGCTTTGTAAAACCTCCTCTCAGTATTTTCACATGCATTGTGGGTGGATAAGGGATTATTACCCCTGTAAAAAATCAATCAATCAATCAGTTAAAAGTTGCATTCAGCAACGTGTCTGAAGTCACACACTCACCTTTTGTATCCTACCCCAGAGATTTCTACTATATTCTTTCTCGTGTGATATCTGCAGTTCGACTGCTGCTAAGAACAGTCATTCATCGATTGACTCATTACGAAGTGTCACACAGTCACACAGGGGATGACGCTGAACCCGCCCACGTTTCACGTACTATTCTGTCCACTTCAACAAGGACACTGAGGAGTGGAAGTCAAGGGTCAAGTAACTTGCTGGCAGTAATGCACTTCATATGTGACCGGGCTGGTATTTGGACTTTGTCACTCAGTTCCAAAGTCTTTCGCAGTAACCTCTACACTTTTCTACCCAGGGCCATAAACCCAATTTGTCACGTTTGATTAGATAGGTGAGAGACAGATAAATAGATAGGAAGGTACATTTCAGTTATAAGCACATCATTGGTTCATGTACGCATTCATCAAGTATTTGTGGGTCACCTGTTATGTGACAGGCACTACTCTAAGTTCTTTAGTGAGAAATATAAGCATGAATGACCAGAAATATAATCAAATTCTGGACCCGAATTCTAGATCCATCACTGTATAAGCTTGACTTCCCCAGAAAAGAGAGTGAGAGGACGATCGATGTGTGATGATGACGTTGGCAATGTGCAGGGAGCAAGTGGAAGGTGAGGGAAGCGTACAGAAGGAAAGAGCCAGCGCGAGAGGGCACCGTCATCGAGTGGGCCACCGTGAGGGGCAGCGAGCCCTATCTTATCTCTGCACCCCCGGTCCCCCTCCACATCCATCAAAGGCTCCTCCAAGCAGGCATCTTGGGGTTGCACACTGGAGGGGATGGGTTGGTTCTCTAATTTGTTCCAAACTGTGACTTCAGATGACTCCGGGCAGGAAGTGAGAGGCACACGGAGTGGGTCTGAGGGGGAGCCCTGTGCGCTGCACCTGCGGGACACTTGCCCCCACCCTGCACAGATCCCATGGCAGCTGGAAGGGAGGAGGGACGAGCCAAAGGGTCAGGAAGTGGGCACCGTGGTCCCTGGATGGAGCACAACACGGCTGAGTTCAGGGACGGGAGAGGGATCGACTCACAGCTCTCTCGTGGACGTGGCGCTTGCCACGGAAGCCAAGGGAACACGCGGCGTGACATTTTCATGCCAGCAGAGGAAGCAGGCGTGGGGCTGAGCGTGAGTCCGTTCACCGGGGGGCTGAGGCTGCGTCCCAGGCAGAGCGTGATGGATGAGCCAGGGTTCAAACTCAGCTCTCCAATGCCTGGCTTTCTCCCTGGTATCGGAAAATTCCGAATTCTCGCCCTATCCTATTTCAGAAAAAGACAGCTGGGTGGGGGAAGAACAGCTGCCTGCAGGCTCATAAAAGATGAGCATTTTGCCCCCCACTGCTACAGAAGGAAGGGAACGAATCCTTTGGTTCTAACTGGGGGGAAAAAATGAAAATTTAGCTAAAATATTGTGGGACAAGGGGAAGCATTTTCCCAGTCTCATCAGGCAGGGATTTAACCGATTCGGAAGTTCATTTCCAGTTGCTCACTTCCAATTCTGGGTGACACGCTTCTTAGTGACTCAGTTTCCTTATTTGCAAAACAGAATAATAATGGTGCCTAGCTCAGCCGGGAGGATTTGTTTTTAAAGAGAGAGGGACAGCAAGAGAGACAGAGAAAGAGAGAAACAACCTTATTTAGTTTTTCACATGGCCTTAGTTGCTCCAACACTTAGTTGTGTATGTGATGCTGGGGTTTGAACCCGGGTCCTCGTGCTTGCCAGGCAAGCGCCGAAACCGCTGAGCCACCGCTCCAGCCCCAGCCATGAGGATTTTTAAAAAATCAGAACTGAACACAATAAGAAATACAAAACCTTAACTATTATTATCATTTTGATTTTTGGATTACTTTGGCCACATGTTCTGGTTATGTTCTTAGTGGGTTAAGTGATCCGTTCATTGTTGGCTGTCTTCCTTTCCAAACATTTTCAGTGGTTACATCATCCAAGGAACGGGCTCTTTTGTCCCGCTTGCTTCTTTCTCTGACAGACGTGTGCTGTTTCCCGGGGACCCTGGGCTTCCTGAGCCCACTCCGCCCGTGCCCTTCTTTCCATATGGAATATGCTCTGCTCACCGACTTGTTCATCTGTGCCCCCGATGACTCCCAAGTTTACCTCTGAGCAGTGTTTGCAGTCCAGCCCAGGTGATATGTCACCGATTCAGACGGGTACCTGCCTGGACGTCACCCTGTCATGGAAGGTGGGCAAAGGAGTCCTCCTTGGCACCATCTCCAGTCCCCAGTAGCCAGGAGCCCTTCTGGGACTCCTGGGCCACTTGGCCCCAGCTGCCACGTCTGCTGTGGTGGGTAACAGTAGAAGACAGTCAGCAGAACTTTCCACCTGCCATTCCTGGTTAAGGGGCAATTTGCCCAGTGCAGCTTTGCTAAGAGGTGCGACCTTCAGGAGCCGGTTCACAGGAAGTCTCCCGCCTGTGTGGGATTAGCGTCCATGAAAAAGCAGCCACTGTTACAGGGGGCGTTCTCTTGCCCTTCTGTCCCTTCCACCAGGAGACGGTACAGGTTGGTCCACTCTGGAGGACAAAAAGAAGGTGCCATTTTGGGAATGGAGAAGGCAACCCCACCAGGCACCAACTGTGCCAACACTGCTGTTGGTGTTGGGCTTCCCAGGGTCCAGGACTGTGAGAGATAAACTCCCATAGTTCAGCAGCCACCCCGTTTATGGTGTTTTGTTACAGCAGCACAGACAGACCAAGGTAACATCAGCCCATTTCAGAGATGAGAGAGCCGAGGAGAGAGAACGCAGGTAAAGCACTTCCGCGAGGCAGGTCCAGGTGCGGCTGTGGACTCCTGACCGTGCCGTGCTCTCTCAAGTCCCATGCCATTGCTGAAGCTGCTGGCTCTGCCTGGAGCACCTGTCCCCACCGCCCTCTCCATTGGGTGCAAACCTCTCCATGTTTCCCCAGGTTCAGCTAAAGGTCTTTTAAATTTCCTCCAACGGTGACTGGCAATTTCCTCTTTGGTATCCCCACTACTTCCACTGTATACATGTGTTCCTCTTCCCCTTCTTTATTTTTATTTTTTATTTTAATAAGAAATTTATTTGTTGAACAATCAAACATGCTTCTAACGAAACAATATAATATATATATATATAAATTCTAAAAATTAGATTTACCCCCAACAGTCCCCCCAGTTACCCATCCTATCCCTCCCCCGTCCTCCCCAATACACCTCTACGAAGCCTCAGGTTGTGTGACATTACACCTTATCCGGATTTAATACATGAGAGTTGACCTCCTTT
>PVKS010050873.1:0-11371 GCA_004027875.1 Aplodontia rufa
TGCCCTCACCCACCAGAGTGGAGTGTGCAAAAGAGTCTGACCAAATTGCCAACCCCTAGCTTAGGTGACTGATTGTGTCAGTGAGGAGAAAAGAGAAAGAAAATGATCATGCTCAGGCTTCATTATGGGGGTTGTGAAGGCTTGGAACCCACAGCAAGAGCAGCTGTGTCAGAGCCTGCTGACAATCTTAAATTCCCAGGATACGCTCAGCAGCAAAGATGACTAAAATAGAAAACACTCACACACACATACCCACAAAGAGGTTTCTTTTTCTTCCTATGTATTCATGCATTTTTCTCAGGTCCTCTTTATATTTTCTAACATGAAGAAACCAAAACAAGTCCCCAGAATACACCATGGTTCTCAGGCAAGCAAAAACATTTCTAAGTTCCCAGCGAGCTTTGATACAACACCTGTTAGGTCACAATGCTCTAGGTTCCCAGCTATTTCCTGATACATGTGGTAAGCTGTTTCTAAACAGAATTCTTTGCTCCTCTTGACTTAAGCAGGTCAAGAGCAGGTCATGATTCATGGCATGAGTCACCTTTGTGTGCATGTGCACACACGGCTGGAACACTCTCTGGGTATCAAAGAGAAGTGGGATTTCCATCTTCCTGGGGGTCAGGGGATGGAGTGGAGGAATCCAACCTCCACCAAGGCGGGTGGACGATGCTGGTCCCAACCTGAGTCTGCTGTCCTTTTTCCCTGGGGCCCTCAGCTCTCCTGGCCCTGCCTGGCTTACCCGGGAGGATCTAGTTCCAGTTGACGCAGATATAGCGGTCCTGGTCGGTCTGAGCATGCTCATGGCAAAGCCCAGCACATGCATAAGCTCATGAAGGATTATCCCCTGGCCCCTCTGGAGACAGGCAGGTGCCAGAGACACCACCTGCATCCCTCCACTGCGCCCCATGCCCGAGAAGCACTTGCAAGACCATGAGAGGGGGCTGACTGGAGCAGCCCAGAAAGGGACAGGGTAGACCTGCTCCATGCTTCAACCCAAGCTCAGGGACAGTCCCTGTCTTGGATATAGCCCACATTTACTGTCCCACAAGTCCTGACTACCTGGCCTTCTGGGAAATGGACATAATGAAGTCACAGCAGCACCCCAGCTGCCAGTAAGATGTAGGATCTAACACTATTGTAAAGGGGCTGGATTGGTGGCTCAGTGGTTAACGAGCTTGCCTGGCATGAGCAAGGATCCAGGTTTGAACCCTAGAACTGTGCACTCAATGAAGTGTTGGAGTAATGAAAGCAACAAAAAAATTAGAGTTGATTCTTTTTCTCTTAAAAAATATCAATCGTATTTAGTTTTTCACTAGGCTTTTATTGCTCCAATATTTCATTTTGTACATGGTGCTGGGGTTTGAATCTGGGTCCTCAATCATGCCAGGCAAGCACTGTAAACAATGAGCCACCAATCCATCCCCCTTTCCCTACAAAAAACACTATCATTCAGAATATGGAGGCTTCAGGGAGTGAGTGATCCTTGTCCAAGCTTCCATACGCACTGAGACCCATCATGAGTTCCCATCATAGAAAGGCTCAGAAGTTAAGGGACACTGTTCATCTGGACTACAGTGACACATGCACCATTAAGACAAGACCAGAACCTGCCAAAATGTGCTCCCTGTATAGAACCTTTACAGATGCAGGCCAGTCCGTTCCCCAACCTTCAGCCCAGTAGGCCCAGTTCACATTGGGGAAATTCCTAGGCGTAAATGGGGCGGGGGTATGAACCCACTTTTTGACCACATTCTGGTTCCACTGGGCTGACCCCAAAAGCACACTAAGACACCCCCCAAGCATTCACCCAGACTTGGGGATGATGGAGATGAAGTCTCTCTGGCCCTAGTAAGTAAATTTGATGCATGTGAAATGTTAGAAATCTGCAAACACCGCAAGGATGACCTTTTATTCTAGGCTTATCTGGGGGAGATACACCTTGCTGGATACCCCAGCAGAGGCCCTGGAGTCCTCCCTGCTCATTCTGCATAGGGGCTGGGAATAGAGCATCCAGATTGCTCCCCCAAGACTGTGTAATGGGACAGCACTGTTGGGGAGGAAACCAGAGCTCCAGACAGAACAGCCCAGGGAGATCGCATGACCTGGAAGGACCCAACAATCCCACACAGATCCTATCCATCGTGTTCCAGGACTTCAAAGCTCAGAAGTTCCCAGGAATAAAAGGACTCTGGGCCCTTTGGGTAGGAGAAAGGATGTGGACACACAAAGAAAAGCAGGGACAGCCTCCTTCCTGTGTCACAAGGAAGAAGTGGTTGGGCCAGTGAGGGAGCCCTGTGATCTTCTCACCCACCATACTTGTTGGAGAACAAGAAAGGGACTTGGAGGGCTCCACTGGAACTCAGGGCCACTGATTGCTGGACACTGACAACAGTTGGAAGGGGCTCTGAGGAGACAGGGCATCTCAGGGATCCTTTAGACCACGCAAGCATTGAGTTGCAACACCTCAAGCCACAGAGTCCCAAACGATGTGAGATGTGGAACATGTGCCGATAGAAGAGGGATGGAAGTAGGGGAAGTCAACAGGAAAGCATGAGAATTTTTTAAAGGATTGAATCAGGAGTAACACTGAACTAGATCCCTAGCACTTTTTGAGGCAAAGTTTTGCCAAGTTGCTGAGGTTGACCTTGAACTTGCAATCCTACAACCTCAGCCTCCCTAGTCACTGGAATTACAGGTGTGCACCACCAATATGGCACTAGCCATGTGAATTTTGAAGTGCATCATCCAAACCTTGGTCTGGGATGTCACAGAACTTGTGACACATTCTATCAAGTAGATGAAAGAAGATTGGAGCCAGGCACAGTGCTACATGCCTGTAATCTCAGCGTCCCGGGAGGATGAGACAGGAGGTTCACAAGTTCAAAACCAGTCTCAACAATTTGGTGAGGCCCTAAGTAACTTAGCGAGACTATCTCAAAATAAAATATAAAAGGGATGGGTGATGAGGCTCAGAAGTTGAGCATCCCAGAATCCAGTTCCTGCTACCAAAGAAAAAGAAAAAAAATGGCACCTGAGACTGGCCAGGAATCTCAGGGGGCAAGCTCCTGCCAGCAGCTCCACCCTAGCACCTCAGCAGAGCCCCTCCACCCTCAGAGCATCCCTGAATATGAAAAGAATGCTGACAGGGACTTTCAGAGAAATACTAAGGCAAGAGACTGACCCTGGCAGCTCATTTATTTTTCCACTAACCAGAACTCCTAGAACCTCATGGGCTCCACAGCTCCCAGCAGTCCTGTTTGATTTTGCTCTGTGGGGTCACATGACCAGCTCTGTCACTCCTGCCCCCATGTTCCTGTGCACTCTCCTTGGCCTTTAGCTCTCCAGTGCAGACACCAGGGTCTGAGCAAAGTGAACCCTCCCCTTCAGCTGGCCAGCCCATGGCCCTCCAGCCTCCCCTTGGCCCCCACTCCCTTCCACATAGTTCCCATTCTTGTTTCCCCACCAGTATCCCACTCTGTAGCCTATATTCAAGTCTCCTCTGGTGATCACTGAGTACCTCCCACAGGCAGGGTACCAAGTGGGATCCTCAGCACTCCATCCTCTTCCTCCAGGAAGCCCTCTTTGGCTGACCCCAGTGCCACTACAGCTATTGCGTTAACTCCATTCAGGCTGCTTGTTCCTGATATAACAATCACCCAGACCAAGTGTGAGAAACAAATATGGGTCCCTCCGTGGCAAGCCAACTTGAACCCCTAGGGGTAGGTTCAGAGGGCTCCATCCACACATGCGCACACTCACGCGCTGGATGATGTCACCCTCCACAAGGAAGCGTCTGTCTGGGCTTTACTCTAGGATGAGCCCTGGGAGGAAGGGAGAGAGGGGTGTGTGATGGCTCATGCCGGCTAGAACACAAGCTATAGGGACAGGTGTGCAAAGGCCTCCTTCAACACTGGAGCTGGAGTATTTGCAAGCAATGAAACTGTGACCTCAGGCAAGTCAAAGAGCTGTTGTGAGTCCCCATCTACAGATGCATGTGATGCTTCTAAATCTGATTGCATCTGTCCCCTGCTCCCACAATTCCTGCAATCCAGTTCCAACTCCAGGTCCTCTGCTACCATGGCAAGAGAAGTCCCAGGTCACACCTCCACAGGAGGGCAATTGGCAGCTCCTGTGATCCCCAGTTCCCAGCTCCCAGCTCAGCTCTGCTTCTCATTGTCCTGGAAGCCAAGGAGCCTTCTGCAAGTGACTTAAGGAGGGGTGAGCTCATGTGGAAGCTGGGGGTAACAAGGGGAGCAGGAAAGGGCAGGGAGGAACACAGGGCAGGTATGAATCCTCAAGAGCTCTGCATTAGCCACACAATGAAGAAGGTTCAGATGCATCATCCCCTCTGATCTGCCTGCCAATTTAACACAGCACCCAGTTGCAGAGCCCAGCAGCCCATATAACTGTCAGGTTAGTTTCTTAAAGAGCTGCAGTCTGCCACTGTGGACAGGGCAAGGAAAAGGCACCCAGGCATCTCTGGCCAAGGCAGCTTCCTTTGGCCAAAATTAATGCCCAGGGACCAAGGAAAGCTGCGAGGCCTTGGCAGCCATCCCTCACAGATGTTGCTCAGTAAGGGCTCTGGCCAGGGCCTTGGCACCTGTTAGTAACTCTGGTAGGCTCTCAAGAGATTTGTGGGCCTCCAGCATGGGAGAGCTTTCTCCATGACCTCGGAAGATCAATGGCAGGGAAGGCACTTGGCTATGGCTACCTCCGGACCACTCCTGGTGAACCAAGTAGGAAGAGGTGCTGGGGCCCCAAGTTGGCTCCAATATGACCCCCACGTCCAGTCGATGCTCAGTCCTTCCTCCTCAATGCTCAGCCCCTGACAGCTTGAACATCTGGACTCCAGTCTCCGTTTCTACCAGATTTCTCCGAAGCTGCCTGAATATTCTCTGTTCCAGACAAGATTGCCAAACGGGCAATGCTGAGTCACAGGCTTCTTGGCCTTTGTACCCCCAACCTTGTGACACCCTCAGACCGTCCCTCACCAGGTGGCTGAGGCATTCTGCAACACGTGTTAATGATTTCACTCAACACCCAGCTCAAAGGGCTCAACGGCCACATGTTCATCAGGCCAATCATTTTACATATCTGTAGTGTTCATCTGCTTGTAACCCACTACAGATACAGAAAAAAGCACTGTTAGAATGAGCCCCCAGGGGCTGGAGCAGTATTGGTCAGTGGTTGGAGCACTTGACTGGCATGCACAAAGACCCGGGATTGAATCCCAACACCATACACAGAGCTAAATGTCAGAGAAATAAAGGCCTGATGAAAAATTAAAAATGATTGTCTGTCCAAAAAAAAAAGTCTCCACAGAACTTTCCCCACCTGGGTTCTACCAAGTGAGCTGGTGCCTCTTGGCTGTTTCTGTTTGACTTTGGGGAGTTATAATCCCATCACATGGTCAAGATCAAAACCCTCCTGGTCAAAAGAGGATTGTGCCCTCACCTTTGTTAATCAAAGGGATATCCTTGTCCCAGAACACCTGGGTTCCCTCAGGGACAAGGCCTTCTGAGACTCTGGAGTCACAGGTTCCTTCACATCTGGAGTTTGAGAGAGCTCGAAGGATCATACCTGGTCCAGATGGAGGGATGCAAATACTTAGATGCCCAGGGTGCTCATGGAGGGGACAGAAGGGCCACATGCAGGGGTAACTATGGGGTTTCAGACTGTAAGACTCAGCTCTCTATGAGGGACAGACCCCTGCATTGAGCTCCATTGGCCTTGCTCACTTGGCCCCAGTGTGGGCAAGGCCTAGGTAACCTCAAGGAGGGAGGTCCCTGCCAGGACCAACCCTTGGCTCAAAGATGAATGTATGACTTCTATGGGTAGAAGATGGCGGCAGGAAGGCAGGACTGGGTGTCAGGTTCAGTAGCGGGTGTGTAGCTAGCCTCAGATATGCTGGGGCTCCTTTGGTCAGCCCAGGTTTTTTGAATATAGGCTCAAACTGGGTGACTCTCGCCCTAGTTAGGCTGGAGTGGGGACCCCCACTCCAAAACAAGTAGATTTCTCTGCTGCCACATGGGCCCTCTGCTCCCATAGCTTCCAGGAGTCCACCACCTCAGCCCCAAGAAGCTGATTTCTAGGAACATCCTGGAAACAATTCCTCTGAACCGTTAAGCTCAGTAAAGGTCCCTGCAGCCACCTTCCCCATGCAGGAGGGCTAGGCAGCCAACTTACCTGGGAAGACAAGCAGGCCCAGCCCCCAAACCAGAGGCCTCCCATGCTCCCCTGGGTGGGTCCCTGCAGCCCTCTCAGCAAGGACAAGGACTAACCGTTAGCAGGCTAAAGTGGCCTAATTTCAGGCATCACACCACCACTCCCATTAAATAGCCTTCCCAGCTCCCACCTGCCGCCCCTTCTCTACCTACTTCCCCTCAAGCCAATTTCATCTGCAGCCCCTCTCCTACTTACTCCACCCACCTCCAGCTGCAGCTCCTCCCTCTCCTACCTGTGGCCCCCACCACTAGCTTAGACCTGAGCCTTCTGGACCCTGGTCCCAAACCCTACAGGCTTAAGAGGGTAAAAGGGTGTGTTGGGGATGCACAAGACATCCCCTGCCACCAGAAGAGGGCAGAGAAACCTTGTAGAAATGTGCTCCTGGTGTGGTGGAGACTCCTCAGTTCCTCATCCTGCAGATAACCAGGACCCTTTCCTGTCCACCCTGGTCTCAGACATGGAAAAGCTACCTGAGTCCTACAGCACTCCAGTGAATCTGTGGATGGAGGAAAAGGCCTCTGAAACTTTACCAGACCCTTTACGATTCCTGTAGAAAAGTCCACAATTACAAGTGCCATGCTCCATGCAGCTGTGCACAGTGAACACCCACATCACCAGCAACCAGAGAAGGGACAAGGGAAATTTCTGAATACTCACATTCTCGTATGAACCCGCTGCTGCCTGGCACCGTCAGACAGTGTTAACATTTCACAGAATCAGAATGTAAAACTCCTTTCCTATCTTCCTTCTCTTCTGTCACCAGCTGGGCCACCCAAGGACCCCACCTGGATTGAAATTTTGGAGTAAGTTAGTCTGGTGCAGATTTGGTGACACTCACAAGCATCACTGATGCGCAAAGAGGGAAGTGACAGGGACAAGGACCCTGGCTCTGGTCCTCTAGGGTTTTTCACTTTTCCTGTAGCAGTTTCACCATGCCTGGAGTCCAGCTTCTCCCATAAGAGAGAGTGGGATGGGGCTGGTGCAGTGCCTCAGAGGTAGAGAGCTGGCCTGGCAATCCGAAGGGCCGGGGTTTGAAACTCAGCACCACATACACAAGTAAGTGGAGGAAAAACATTAAAAACAGAGGAAAAGTGAAGAAAAACGATTCTTTCTGTCTCCCACCATCTCTCTTTTTAAAGAAGAGAGAATGGGGCTGGGGCAATGGCTCGGCAGTTACAGTGCTTGCATGGCATGTACAAGGATGTAGGTTCAAGCCCCAGCACCATATACAGAATGAAGTGTCAGCAATGAGACCATGTGAAAAAATAAATAAAATTGATTCCCTCTCTCTCTCTCTCTGTCTCTTTCTAGAAGAAGAAGAAGAAGAACAAGAAGAAGAAGAAGAAGAAGAAGATGAAGAAGAAGAAGAAGAACAAGAAGAACAAGAACAAGAAGAAGAAAAAAGGGTAACACAGGGAGGAGGGGATGAAGCAGCCTCGCTGTCCAAAATGGGGTTCACAGGTGTTAGTACATGGGATGGATGTGCTAACCAGATTGTGGTGTTAATCAGTTTAAAATGCATCCGTGTGATAAAGCATCCTGATGTACACCTTAAACAAATTTTTTCAGTTAGACCTCAATGCTGCTGGGGGGAAATAAAAAAGCAAAATATGACCCATAAAAAACAATGTGAGGAGTTGACCACTTCACTTGAGCACTCAGGAAAAATCATCATCTCCATCGTAATGACAGTCACCCCGTTCAGGCAGAGACACTGATTCTTGTAAGAAATGCAGGTTGCCTGAGGGACCTTCTGACAAGTGAACTGAGCCAATCATAAAACGGCAGGATCCACTTCCTGAGGTACCTAGAGTTGTCCAACTCACAGGCAGAGGGCAGCATAAGAGTAACCCAGGGCTAGGGTTGGGGACTTAGTGTTCCAGGGCCAGGGAGTTTCTGTTTTGCAAGATGGGAAGTTCTAGAGAGCTGGGCGCATGTTGCTGTATCCAACACTACTGAACGCTTGAAATGGTAAAGATGGGAATTTGGTTATGTGTTTTATTAGCATTATAAAAAATAAATGGGGGGATTGGAGCAGTGGCTTGGTGGTTAAAGTTCTTGCCTGGCATATGCAAAGAATCTGGTTCAAACCCCAGCACCACATACACAACTCTCAGAGAAATGAAGGCCAGGTGGAAAAATAAATTTAAAAAATTATTCTCAAAAAATTAAAAAAATATAAAAATTTTGAATTTTTTTTTGAAAAATAGATGATTCTCTACCTCCCTTTTGTTTTTAAAGAGAGGGACAGTGAGAGAGAGAGAGAGAGAGAGAGAAAGAGAGAATTAATTTTATTTAGTTCTTCATGTGGCTTTTGTTGCTCTAACACATTGTTGTGTGCATGATGGTGGGACTGAACCCACGTCTTTGCACATGCCAGGCAGGCACTGTAACCTCTGAGCCACTGCTCCAGTTCCTCCCTCCTCTCTTTAAAGTAAATAAATAAATAAATAATAGAGGCAGTCAGGTGTGGTGGCTCATGCCTATAATTTCAGCAGTTCATGAGGCAGAGGCAGGATCACAAGTTCAAAGCCAGCCTCAGTCATTTTTTTGAGAGGGAAAGTGAGAGAGAGAGAGATAGATAGAATCAATTTTTATTGAGTTTTTCACATGACTTTCATCATTGTGACACTTAGTTGTGTACGTGGTGCTGGTGTTTGAACCACGGTCCTCATGCGTGCTAGGCGAGCGCTCCCACCGCTGAAGCACAGTCCAGCCCTGGCCCTTGCTTTTTGTGCACCCCCCAGTGGTACAAACCAAGGCTGGGCCTCATGATGTGCAGCCCACAGCTCTGCAGGGCATTCTCTGTGTAAGAAAGCATCAATTCATCTGAAAGTGGGCTCTCCCATAAGCCTCTCACCTTGAGGCATCCTACACACTACACCATCCTCCCTCCTGCCCACCTCTCTGAGAGCAAGACTTGTGACCTCTGGGTGCCCACAATGTCTTGCCCCTACCTAGACTCAGGCAGGCACCAGCCTCCTGGCCACACAGGGATGCTGCCAGCAGGCTACTCTTTGACCTCTGGTTAACCTGTCACACTGTCCACTTCTCCAGCGAGGTGTAACCACCACTGGTCGATGGGTCAATGTTGTCCAACTTTTGCCCACTCCAGGCCTCACCTTGCAGCAGAACACTCCAGAATAGATTTTATGGATGGACTTTGCATTGGATGGACCAGGGGGCACCTGAATCCACCGTCACCAGGGATGGAAATGCCCGAGTTACCCCTTCACTGAGGAAGAATAGGGGCCTTGGGAGGCTGGTAATCAGCCAGTTAGGCAAGTTCCTACCTGTCCTTGTTGCTCCCTGCCCCAAAGCCTGCAGAACTTGGGCACCCTCAAGGGGCACCTTCTAACCATCCCAACCATACAGGCTGGGCAGAAAGTATCTGCCCAAACATCATAACCAGCATTTTCCTTGAAGGTGCAGGCCTCCAGAATGCTGTGTGAACAGGGGCCAGGGTTGATCCTCCCCATCATGATGGACAACCTTAAGGGGCAACAGCCTAAGTGGCCACACCCAGGAAGAGAGTCTACAGGTTGGCAGGACTAGGAGATGTTCACCTGAAGCAGGAATAGTGAGAGAGCTGCCCCAGTCTCTGCCATCTCCTCCCAAACCCCCTCCATGAGTGCTGTGGCAGGTGCTACTCCACTCCTCCATGTGGCTCTCCATCTCCCCTGTACACATGTAGGAACCAGAGCCGCCCTGCCACAGCCAATCTTCAGCTCTTCCCAAACTAGACCTGATCTTCCCCTGTCATCCACTTCCACCAGCGGAGGTAGAGTTCAGTCCCACACGTACAACAGCCAGCTGCAACAGCTGCCTAGAGCATTCCCAGGTCTCTGGGGGAGAGACACTCAGGATTCCATCCCATCGGGCTAGCATTGCCCCTGGACAATCTGAGCCCCCCACACCTCGCATCTTTCCAAACTGTTCTGCTAGAGACCTCTTTCTCACCCTTCCACCTCTCTTGGTGCACCCTATACATTCTTCACAGTCTACTTACCTGTCACTACCCTCCCAGGAAAAGGGAGGTCCAGACTTCTCCAGGATTCTCAATACCATGCACATGAACACTCCTTATCTGGACACTATACCTAGATAGGGAGCGATGGGCTTGCTGTCTCCTCCCCCTCCAGCAGAGCAAACCTCACTTCCTCATATCTAGCACAATGTAGTTGGGTGGTGAGTAACAGCAGCAGCAGATATAGCACACATGGGCACCATAGTGAAGGTGCTCTAAGGGACTTCCTTGGAAATAGTGACCACAGGAGTAAGGTGACCTAGCATGGAAGTGATACCACTTTTTCCAAAGACATGGAAGACAATTGTCCCTTACGTGGCTTGTAGAGTTTACAGAGATGAGTAGCATCTTAGTTTCAAGCCCTGGAGTCACTTCTTCAGATCTGAGCGGTGAGATGGTGACACCAGATCTCCAGGGCAGTGCACCAGCAGCTTCCAGGACCGCCCTCCCTGGACTGAACCTATGTGCTACACATACTGCATTTCTACATTTCTAGCCTCTTGGTTTCCACAGTCTCACCTCCCTCTGTCATCCTCTCCCTCTGTCATAACTCACTTGACAAAACCGCAGCCCTGTTAGAACCTAATTCATCCCCCACATCCCGCCGTAGATCAAGCATCTGCTTTTAGAGGAGCAAAGCACTCACTGCATTGACTGGCTTTGCTTAAATTCACAACCACAAATATCCCAACTCCTAGTCTGCTCCCCTTCCCACTCTCTCCTCCCAGCCTGTCTCTCACTGACAATATACACACATAGCAAATGAAGCCATCAGGAAGGAACGTCCCCACACCTACATCTGAGTACCAACTGTTCCATTAGAAGGGCAAATCCTCTCTGGGGGCCATGTAGTCTTCAATTGCCCCTCCACCCCATCACCTGTCACTGTCTCCAGCAATGGCAGCCAGCCCTCCTGCCCCTGCAACAGCCACCCCTAGCTGCCTGTTCCAACTTTCTGCCTGAAAGCTCTGTCCTTGGACCTCCTGCTCTCCCTGGAAACCCGGGTGAGGAATATGCCCTCCAGATCCAACTCCTGGTGGGTCACCAAGCACCAGGGCTTTCTGAGTCCTCCTCTTCCTTAGCTTCTCTGCAGGATGGGGATGTAGGGGGCCACTC
>PVKS010050874.1:0-11375 GCA_004027875.1 Aplodontia rufa
CAAAGTAGGTCCAACAATTCAGCATTTGAGAGTAGGCAAAGACTTTCTCAACATGTCTCCTAAAGTGAAGAAAGTAAAGTAAAAAATCAGTGAATGGGATGCGATGAAGCTAAAAAGCTTTTTTACTGCCAAAGAAACAATCAAGAGTCAAGAGTTTTTCTTCAGAAATGGAGAGAATCGTGGGTTATGATTCCTCTGACAGGGGCCTCATATCCAGAATCTACAAAATCCTCAAAATTCTCAACTACAAAAACACTAACAACCCAATTAATAAATGGGCCAAAGAGCTAAATAGAAACTTCTTACCAGAGGACATTGATTCAACCAATGGATACATCAGAAAGTGCTCAAAATCTCTAGTAATCAGAGAAATGCAAATGAAAACCACATTAAGATATCACCTTACACCAGTCAGAATGGCAAAAATGAAGAAAATAAACAATAATAGATGCTGGAGGGGATGTGGAGAGAAAGGGACACTAACACACTGTTGGTGGAGCTGCAGACTGGTACAGCCCCTCTGGAAAGCAGTGTGGAGAATTCTCAAAAAACTAGGGATGAGCCCAGCATACAATCCTGCTATTCCACTTCTGGGTATCTTTCCAGGGGATTTAGCATCAGCACATTACAGTGACACAGCAATATCTATGTTCATAGCAGCTCAATTTACTTTTGCTATACAATGGAAACAATCCAGATGTCCCTCACTGGATGAATGGATCCTAAAACACTGGTACATATATACCATGGAATTTTACACAGCAATTAGAAACAATGCTGTTGCAGCCTTTGAAGGTAAATGGATGGCCATGGAAGAAATTATGCTTAGTAAAATCAGCTTAACCCAGAGAACCAAGGGTCGAATGTCTCCATTCATCTGTGGAGGTTGGAATTAGACTCTGGCCATTCAGAAAGTTTGTTTATTATCATGTGTTAAATCCAGATAAGGTGTAATATTATACAGCCTAATACTTTTTAAGAGATATTGTGGGTAAAGGAAGGGAGGGATATGGCTTGGAATTAGGGGGGCACTCCTTGGGGTAAATCTAGTATCCAGAAATATACACATTTTATATTATATTGTTAAAATTTGTATGGTTGTTCAAAATTAAAAATTAAAAAAAGTAAAATAAATGAGGAAAAAATTCAAATACTCTTTTAATCCTGGACCCTGGGGCTCCCCCACCACACCCTGGGGCACTTTTGGTGGCATATCCTGAAAGAAGAGCCTGATGGCCAGTGTCTGTTCTAATGGCCTGGCCTCCCTGTTGTCACCAAGACCAGGGGAAATCAAATAGCAACTACCATTTATTGAATGTATACACCAAACTTGGCTCTATGCTAGGAAATTAACAGAAAAACAACAATCTCATTTAAGCTTCATAAATGTATGTATAAACCATACATATGTGCATTTTTTCAATGCTGAGGATTGAACCCAGTGCCTCATGCACTCTAGGCAAGCACTCTACCATTGAGATATACCCCCAGCTCTGAAACCCAGAATTGTTAACCAATACCTGACATTTCTTCATCATAACCACTACTCTTTATTGCTCTTTAAGTTCCCAACTCATGGGAGCATGGCCAGTCAAGACTCACATCCTCAGGTGACTGATGACCAACAGCAGTTGTTGTCTCAGGATTACTGCCATTTTTAATCTTCTTTGCTCCTGCAAGAATACCAGGACTGGTCTTCTGTTGATATTCTCTCAACTGTCAAAAGCAGTGATATTCCTGAGAATGACAATTCCCTATATTCATATTCTCCTCTACACTTTTCATTAAATAGCCTTAAGTGCCCCATCTGATATAATGCAACCAATAATCCCAAAAGATGTTTGAATGATTTCTTAATGACTGAAGAAATTGATTGTTAACAAAGCTTTTTTCTTTTAAAGGCAATAATGGGGGCTGGAGTGGTGGCTCTGTGGTTATAGCACCTCCCTGGCATGTACGAGGACATGGGTTTGAAACTCCAGCGCCATGTATACAATGAAGTCTCAGAGCAACAAAAGCCACATGACAAACTAAATAAAAGTGATTTTTCACCCTCTCTCTCTCTCTCTAACTCCCTCTTAAAAAAAGGGAACAATGGAGTTTAAATTCAATCTTTTAACTCCTAGTTCTGTACTTTGTCACAAATAAGCAGCTCTCAGGGGCAAAACAGAAGCAGTGGTGGAAAAGTAAATAGTAAGTAGGCAGGCACTATGCCCTGGGCAGTTTAGAAACACAGTGGAGTCCTGCCTATATGTCTATTAGAGCTTCACTCCAGTCCTTCCCAAAGATTTACACATCAACATAGCCTAACATCAGAAGGCAGTGAAGGCACCACACCAGGGAATCTGGGAACAGAGCACCACCCAAACATCATTTCAGACAGAAGTCTATCATAATCTTATGTCATCCCTAAAACCATTAATATGCTTAATCTCACACAGGAAAATTAAACAAGGGGCTGGAATTGTGGAGCAGCAGTTGTAGTGCTTGCCCCACATGTGCAAGTACATGGGTTCCAAACCCAGCACCCACATAGACAACTAAGTGTTGGAGCAATGAAAGCCATGTTAACAACTCAATAAAAATTGATTCTGTCTCTCTCTGTGTCCTTTTCTTTTAAAAAGAATAAAAAGAAAAGCAAACAAAACATGCTTCAGAAAAATGCCTCCTAATTATTATTCCAGTGCCTCCATACCCCAAGTTGGGAAGACACAAACTGTGAGGCTCAGTTGCCAGCATCTGCTCCACATTAGGACATGCACACCTCAGTTCAGATGCACTGCCTGAAAAGCACCCAGTCTCCAATACAGGGAATTCTATGATTCTGTGAGGTACAGAAGTCAGAAGAAAAAAAAATTAACTCTCTGTAGAAGGCAGAAACCTGGGAGAAAACTAAACCAACCCAAACCTGTTCTCCCTGGGCACCCAGAGATACTGTCAATGTACCTAATTCACTGGAGAGTATGCAGGCTTTCTGAGCTACCCATGTGTACGCTGGAAGGAAAGCAGCCTAAAAACTCTAAGCACTAGGTCCCATGGTCCAAGAGGTCCCTTCCAGTTGGAAATCTGTACCCAGACCAGAGCAGCCCAAGAAATCAAAGAAACTCAGAGGACTGGGTGTGAAGACCAAAGGCTGGCCGGTGAGAGTCATGAGAGCTCCTGGTAGGCATAAGAGCTCCGAGGGGCACGCCAGTCCTTCCCAAAGATTTACATATCAACATATCCTAACATCAGAAGGCAGTAAAGGCACTGCACCAGGGAATCTGGAACAGAGCACAACCCAAACATCATTTCAGAGAGAAGTCTAATTTGGGCTTCTGCTGCTCCAAGGTGGGGGAGGTGAGCACAGAGCCAGGACAAGGTAGTCATGGGGGCTCCAAGGGTTTAGGGTTAGTTAACTACACTGCACTCCAAGGTGGGGAAGGTGGGCACAGGGCTGGGACACGCTAGTCCTGGGGGATCAGAAGGCACTGTGACTTAACCACGTGGCACTCCATCAGCTGCTGCACAGTGAGGGAGGTGAGCACAGGGCATGGCCGCAGTCCTTGCAGATCAGCATGCAGGGAGCTTAGGGAGGTCCAGTGTAGAGCAGCAGAAGGTCAGGGCCAAGCTTGGAGTGGCCCAAGTCACCAAGGGCGGACTGGTGAAGCCCGAGGGCTGGGCTTCTGTGGGGAGAGGCTGGCTAAGGAGACTTTGGTGGGGGAATGAGGGGTGCCTCAGGAGTGGCAGACTCTGGTTACACACCAGCTCCTGGAGGGTCTCAGATCATAACCCAGCGCTTTTTACCTTTCTCTTGGATGCGGCCAACTTGCTTCCTCTGGTTTCCTCCAACATACCAGGGCTGGGCAGGGGAAACTGGCGGGATCATATCACCATCATCCCAGTATGCATTCAAAAACCGCTTCTGGCAATTTCAGCAACTTGGCACAAGCTGCCCTGGAGCTCAGTATCCATTGCAGTTGTAGGCAGCAGTGGGGTGGGCGTGGCCTCAATTCTCCCAGATCATTGGAGGACAACAATTATGATGGGAAAGGGGGTGTGGTCAGACGGAGATGGGGTTTCGGCAACCCCTCCTGGAAGGGGCAGGGTCTGCACCCCGCAGTTTGCCAGGTTGCGAGCAGCTTGCAGAGCAACAGTTCCAGCTTGTTGCAGAGCTCTAGTCTTCACGAGCATTTGGGGAGCTGCTCTCCGCCCCCCAACTCCTGCCCAGGACCCCGCTGTGCCACAGAGCCTCTGGACCAGGGAAATTGGACTCACGGCTCAGTGGGTGGGGAACATTCATCACTTATTAGCTGAGAAATCACTTCCAGCTACCCACGCTGCCTTCCAGCCCCTCCTCCCATACTTCTGCTCCCTTGAGGGTCCCAAACATCCCCCCATCCTGGGAGAACACCTCCCCTTCCCAGTCACCCTTGCTTCCCAGTTGCTGCTCTTCTGTCCTTAGTGCAGCTCCTGGTACTACCAGCAGTCTCACCAAGACTGGCACCTCGGCTTTCTCTCCAGGGCAACCCAAATTGCCATGGTGCCTTAGGATCCCCTGCATGTCAGAGCCTATCCCTCCTGTCCAGCTTACTGCAGCCCACCCAGCTCAGCCCTCTTCCCCTTACCCTGGCAGACCTGTGCTTCTGTGAAAGTTCAGGTCCTCCTCTCTTCTTCCTGCCTGCCAGTCTGCAAAGGGCATTGCTGGCCTGCACTCCTGTGTCCTCAGGTGCGTTTTCCCAGCTCTTGCTCCAGTCTCACTGCTGAGGTATTCCTTTCACCCAGCCCTCCCTTTAATATGGTCCACAGCTCCCCACCTTCACACTGTCCACTCCTGTAGCTTCTAGTCTTTACAAAAACTCAGCCTCCTCTTCTGATGCCCCATGATTGATTTCCACCACTCCTCTCAATTAGATTTCAATGAGAGACTTGGCCTTTGTTCATTGATGAAGCACCTGCTCTGAGCCAAGCACCTGGGATACAGGTGCCAGCCAGCTCCATCCCTCCAGGAGCCACAGCCTGAGGAGCAAACATATGCTAGGTGCCTGGTTTGGAAAGGGGGAGCCCAGACTTTAGCTGTTCAAAGAGGCCTCCCCAGAGGTGGTGAGGCTGGAGGCAAGGTCCAATGAATAAGTAGCAGTAAGCCCTGATGACAGGGAGAGAGACCACAGTTTGTAAAAAGCATCGGTTGAATGGTGTTTTCTCCCAGGGAAACTCAGTGTCCTATACCTTTGATCTCCCTGTGGCATGGGACTCCAGATAATGCCTCACTTATTCAAGATAATTCATTCCCTTTTTAAAAGAAGGCTTAAAGGGGCTGGAAATTGTAGGTCAGTGGTAGAGCATTTGCCTAGCATGGTTAAGATCACAGAATAAATCAACACTTTTACTTTTTTTAAATGAATTTTCACATGCAATTCTCACTGTGTTGCCCAGGCTGGTTCCAAGTCCTTGGTCCAAGTGATCCTCCTGCCTCAGGATCCCAAGCAGTGCATTACCATGCGTGGCTAAAAGAAGACTTTACTTAGCACTTACTTCAACCTACAGCTTACTCTAATGTATCCCCCAAGTCCTTCTAGTAACTTTTGAGGCAGACACTTTATCATCCCCATTTTAGAACTGAGGTCTCTGAGTGCCAGAGATTGTCTCACAGTCAGAAAGCAGCAGAGCTTGGGAGTGTAAACTGCAGCAATCACTGATAGCCTGACTCTTCAACCAGGACTCTGAACTTTGTCCTCCTTGCAGGTTCGTCAGCTTCATCTCCTGCCTCTGTTTCTTTGCCTGGTCAGTTGGTCTCTCTGACTCCTGCTGCTCCTTATGTAACATGGAAATTTCTGAGTGGGTGTTATTTTTTTTTTTCAGTCCTGAGGATTGAACCCAAGAGTGCTCAACCACTGGGCTTTGTCTCTGGCCTTCTTTATTTTTTTTAAATTCTGAGATAGGTCTTTCTAAGTTGCACAGGCTAACATGGAACTTGCCTTCTCCTGCCTCAGCCTCCCTTATCATTGGGTTACAGGCATGCAGCACTGTGCCCAGCTCTGAGTGGTTTCATCCTTCTCTCTCTGCTCTTCTCTTTCTACACACTCTCTCAAAAGTCTCTGTCCTGTGCCTCCAACTTACCCCCGTGCCCATGACTCTCCATATCTCTAGTGCAACTTTCTGTGGACACTTGGAGCTCCCTGCAGAGTATCTTTGCCTTCCCACTTACCCAGTCTGAAACTGCAGTGCTATTAGACATTCCCTTTGCATACTTTCTGACTTACAATTAGCTGATTAGTTATTTATCATTCACTTGTTCATTTGACAAATGTTTATGGAGTGTCTACTATATGCCAGATACTGCTGAAGATACAGTGCTGTCAGGGAACAAAACACAAAGTCCCTTTCCCCATGGAGTTCAACATAATAATAGGGATATGAAAATAACTAAAATGCACATTCAGTGGTGAGAAATCCAATAAAACATCTGGACAGGGTGATGTGGGTGCCTGAGTAATCATAATTTTAGGCAGGTGGTCAGGGAAGGCCTTCCAGGTGTGGTGACGTGTGAGTAGAGCTTTTAATGGAGCTGTCTGGAGGAAGCACCTAACTAATGGGTGTTCTTTTTGAGCCTAGGCCATACATTGTCTGAAGGCAGGGGTGGGGCTGGATGTCCACTACTATTCAGTGACTGTCACAAGCCACTGACCTAGGAACAGGAGCCACGTCTTCCTCTGCCTCTTATATCACGTGTCAACAATTCATCCAACACACTTCCTGAAGATCAGCCATGTGCTAGGTGCTGGCCTTTGTGGCTTTTAGAGAAAGGATACTGATGAACTGTAGCCCCAGGGAAAGGTTATTTTACCCAGTGATGCTGCAGACTTTGAGAACCTAAGGTGGAGACCTGGAGCACATTCTCTGGGGTCACACTGGAGGTCAGGATGGGCATTTTATATAGGATTAGGTTTGGTTAGGAGTAAAAGAAAATCCCAAGTGAGAATGGCTTTCATGGTCATTGGAGACCCAAACCTCCATCTTGTCCTTCTGCATCCCCAACATGTGGCTTCTGCATCCTTATGCAAGATTGCAATTCAGCTCTGGCTTTACATACACAATCCAGGCAGCAGGAAATGGAAGGCATGCCCTCTCCTCAGAAGGACCTATCCAAGATTTCACACAGACCACCTCTGATGAAGTTCTGAATTCCCAGGGAGCCTAGGAAATGTTCCATTCACCAAGCAAAAGTGGGGATGGCTACTTGGGGACATCACAGAGGCTCTGAATTGTGTAAAACTTTTATGCCAGTCAGAGGCCATCTCCCAAATCTGCCCAGGCTGATGGGACTAGTGAAGAGTCCTTGCACTTGGATTTCAGAAACTGGAAGAGAAGAGAGACATTTGGACAAGGAGATCTCTCAATTAATATCTGAGTAAGTCTTTTTGGGCTCCCCTGCATGGTTAAGATCATGTTTCTGGGGACATAATTCACTGTTAGAGCACTTGCCTGGCATGCATGAGGCCCTGGGTTTTAGTAGAGCACCACCAACAAAAGATTTTAACTAGTACTCTATAGCTAATTCCCAGTGATAATGATTTGGCATAAAAAAAGACAGCACCATTGGATTCAGTAGTCTCAGCATCCTCTCTGGTAGAGCATTTCTCAGGCAGGGAAAAACCTTTAACTAAGAACTGAAAAGTCTGTGTTAAGAGGCTGCCATTCTTCTGGTCCCACTGTTGAGCTACTCTTCAGCTCCCTCCTGCACCCAGGTTCTGTTATGGCTCTGAAGAAGGGTTTTCAATGCACTGGGGTAGAGGCTGCCACTCTTCTGGTCTCTCTCTTGAGCTACATTCTGGCCTCAGCTCCCTCCTGAACCCACATTCTGTTCTGGCCCTGAAGGAGGGTTTTCAGTGCACTGGGGTAGAGGCTGCCACTCTTCTGGTATCTCTCTTGAGCTACATTCTGGCCTCAGCTCCCTCCTGAACCCACATTCTGTTCTGGCCCTGAAGGAGGGTTTTCAGTGCACTGGGGTAGAGGTTGCCACTCTTCTGGTCTCTCTTGAGCTTTTCTTCAGCTCCCTCCTCCACCTAGGTTCCATTCTGGCCCTACGAGGAGAGTTTTTGGTGCATCGGGGAGGCTAATTCTTCCACAGCCCCTCAAAATTCCCCATGCCTCTTGCTCCATGCAGCCACAGGGCATAAACTGAGCAGCCATGGAACATCATTTCACTCTTGAGGGAATCTGCCTGGTGGCCTGGATCTTGTGTCCCATCTGTGAATCCCTCAGCTATGGTCAGAGTCACATATGGTAGAGGGCCTGCTGGCCAGGATTAAGAGACAGAGAAGATCCCCTGGCATGCTATAAACTTCAAGAAGGGAGAGTCTATCCTATCATCACTGTTTTCCCAGTACCTATCACCTAATAGGCCTATAGTGAGCATTTGCTAAACAGGTGCCTCATTGCTATCCTACCCTGAGTTCTGTATCAGTGCTGCTAATGTGCTCTCTCTCTTTCTCACATAGAGGTTACAGGGTGGATGAACTGGAGGACCACATCATCAAGGACATAGGGCAAATGCTTCTGGGAAATCTGGGTAAGCAGTTGACTCTAAAGGAGCCACCAGGGATTCAAGGGGATCCTCACCCATTGCAATGTTGGGTTTTGCTCCTGGACCCCCAACTTGCCAAGCATCCTGCCCTCAGCTGCCCTGCCCCTGGAATGCCCCAGCCCTTCTTCTCACCAGCCTCTGCTCCCCGTGGCCACCCAGCCAAGCAGATATTCAACTCTCTTACAAGAGTCTCAGGGATTTTCCCTCAAGCACAGAACCTGCTTTGGAGCACATTTGACCAGTGCTCACCCACCTGCAAGATCTGGAGCCTACAGAGTGATTGAAATAACATCTGTGCCTCAAGTATCTGACTGGTTAAGGAGGCAGCAAGTGTGAGGCTGACCCTTTGTGGCTTAAAGGATATCCCATCCCTCCTTGAACTCAGTCTTGCTATTCCAGAGAGCTTTCAGAAAGCAGACACACTTTTAGATAAGGGAATGTGCAGATGGCCTCCAGTTTCATCTGCTGCTCTCGACTGGTGCTCAGCAGCCAGTGGGATGGTGTTCAGAGCTCTACAGACACTGACTCAGAGTGTGTTATGACCTAGCTGGTTCCCAGCTTTGGCTACACGTTAAAACATACCATTAAGCATGACATAGTACACCAGAAGTCCCAGTGAGGGAGCTTAACTACAGCCACTTTTTAACCTGTCCCAGTAAGTTCCTGTGTTAGCAAATGTCTTTGTCCAAGCCACCCTTGTTAGCAGAGAGGATGTCAAGCTGATATGCATACCTATATATTTGGTACAACAGGTGCTCTTTGTTTCATTAAAAAAGAAAAAAGAACCATCAGTCAATTTACTTCTTATTGACCCTTATTCTGTCTATATTGACTATCTGACTTTCCCCCTGCCTCATTCCCACCCGCTTCTTATTGCTGTTAGGGGGATTGGATCTTGATAATCCTAGGTTCTTCAGACTGAGAAGGGTTGATGTGGAGAAAGCAGTTTGGGTTTCTCTTTTAAGACCGGGTCAAGATGTCCATGATAAAGGCTGTACTCATGGAGTGCTCATGGGTGACTCCATCTTTATCACCATTTGGACTTTAGCAGGTTTTACCCTGGAATGAATCAGCTGTACTAAGATACAAAAAATTAATGTTAGGATGAAAATTACCATTGATCTGGGTTGAGATCCACCATTTAGCTCTTCAAAGGCAAATAAGAATTATGATTGAGAGTCTAGGTGTATACAGAAAATGAATCTAATTTAGTAAACCAAGCAACAGTAACTGAGATATTGGTTGACAAAGCATAAAGGTACTTAGCATCAAGACAGTCCAGAGGTCCATGGCAGTAGATGGTGGGTGACTGGATGAGGTGTACATAGGTCAGGGATCATGCTGAAACAATAATAAGACAGCCAAGCATTATTTTCGCAATCATCATTATTGGCTGATCTCTGAATATCTTGAAGATGGTAATTCACTAAAGCTTTTGGTGACATCTCCACATGTCATTGTTTTGTGAGTGGAGGCCAATTAAGGTTTTAGAAACATTGGCAAAGTTGTAAGAAACATATACATAGCACTTAGTTTTTTATAAAGTCACATATGCTCCTTTGAGTTGTAAAGATATAGGGACAAATTTTGAGATTAGATAATCATACCCACAAATACAGAAAAACAAATCAAGCCCACCTATGTAGGTAGTTAGGAAGATTTGTAGGTCTCAAACTGATGCAGAGAAAAACCATGGCTTCTGGAAGTCTTTTGTGACAGCTATCGGGTATTCCCATTTAAGAAATTTTTCTTTATGTTCTCCAATTTTACTTGCTTTGGAGTGGCTGGTACAAGTGTACATCTTAAGTTACATAAAATAGTACCATTCTCCTTTCTCTTATATGCCCTTGTGTGGCTATGCTTAGGTAATACTCTCCTGCCAGGTGTTTAAGTCCAAGTTGGTCAATACTGACCTTGTTCCAATCTACTCAAAGTCAGCTGAGATTGCTTAGGGGGTCACTCTTGGGAGCTTGCAATAAGTCTCTTAGCTCCTCTAGTTTTCTCTTCCACTGCCATCTGCCAGGATGAGTCAAAGTCTTGCTGATCGCATGGGATTTCTCTGATAAGCACCAGAGACAACTTCCTTTTCACTGATCTCCTTTTTGCAGCATGTACACTGATTTGCTTTGGGTTCTGTAGGCTTTCTTTGATCACCCTGATCGGGAGTTCATGTGACCTAGAATGGCAAAGGCCTTAGAGGATTTCCATTGTTTCCTGTGTCCTGGCAAACCTAAAGGGCATTTGCCAAAATATTGACTGTTTCTACTTATCCATTTTACTTCCTTTATTCCCCGAATTTTGAGTTTAAACATCCAGTAGTCCAGTTTCACCTATTTTGAAGTAGGAGTACTAAGTTTCAACTTTAATGTCTATAATTTTACAGTTTTTTATCTAATGGGGTTCAGTATTAGAACTAGAAGTTATATCCTGTCTGTCCCATAGGTGATGGTTTTTTCAAATAAACCCAAGCTGTTATAAAAGTTGTACTTCTACAAATACTCAGACAACTGTTGTAAAGTTTCATAAGGAAAATACAAAATGGATTTAACAAGAGTAAAAGCATACTTATTTTGTATAATAGTTATGAGACAGGAAAAAATTTTTAAAATCCCAACCCTTTACTTAGTTATATTATATACCCTGTTTATTTTGAGATCACAGTAATCTACAACAAGAATCTATCTTTTGAACTTAACTTTAAATAAATTTAATTTTAGCCTACTTTGAAATCATCCTAACATGGAGTGAGGTGAGATACTTAGTTTTATCTCAGGCAAGAAAGGGCTATTGACAACTCTTAGGTGAAGTG
>PVKS010050875.1:0-11374 GCA_004027875.1 Aplodontia rufa
TAAACCTATGTTTTCAAAAATAACCACCAATGAACTTAGATTTAGTATGTTAAGAGAAAGTATTTAATAGACAAAATATGGAGAATGTGGATAGGAAAAATAGGGAGAAGCAAAATGAAGGAACAGGGACAACTGACCAGGATGATGATTAACAAGCCTTTTAGGTTAAAAATTAAAATTTACTACAATAAAAGCAAAGTTAATGAAAGGAACCTAAGTAAATAAGTCTTACCTTGCCCATCCTCTTTAAATACCAGCTCTTTTTTCTCAGATTCATTTTCATTTTTACCTCTGCGTCTATTTTTACCTCCTTTACCTAATTAATAAAGATTAGTAAAAAATTAATCATAATGATTTGCATCATGTCTTATAAACTGTTATAAAGCAAACCAAGACTTTTTTTGTGAAAGAGAGACAGTGACAGAGAGAGAGAAAGAGAGAATCAACTTTAGTTTTTCATGTGGCCTTTGTTGCTCAGATACCAGTTGTGTAAATTCAAAACCATGTGCTTGAACAAGGCAGGCAAGCACAGTAACTGCCAAGCCACTGTTCAAGTCCTGTTTTTAATCTTTTTAAAACCACTAAAAAAATAAATGCCTATCACTTTAGCATGACCACATTAACAGAACAGCAAATAATAGTCTTAAAAGCTAACTAATTGGGGCTGGAGCGATGGCTCAGTGGTTACGGTGCTTGCCTGGCATGCGCGAGTACATGGGTTCAAACCCCAACACCATGTACACAAATAAGTGTCAGAGCAACGAAAGCCATGTGAAAAACTCAATAAAAATTTAAAAATTAGTTCTCTCTCTCTCACTGTTCTTCTCTCTTTTAAAAAAAAAGCTAATTTTAGTAATCAGACTATATTTATTATCATTTGTCAGTGTTTCCTTTAATGTCTAGTACCAAATATTTATATCCATTAATATCTTACTTTCCTTGAACAACTGCTTAGGTTTTTTCTAAAGTAAATCCTAAAGTACCTAAAACAAATGTATTGCCAAGAGAAAAATCTTGTTAAACTTGTACATGAATGCAAAATAAAAACATAGTTTTAAAACTATATTTTAATTCCACTCAAGAATCCATCCTGAACTTGTTAACATCAATAACTATAGACATAAATTAACATTTTAATTCTTGAAATATAATTCTCTTCTTTTGATTTCCTTTACTATTTCCCCTATTATTAAATTATGCTGCATTGAAGATTATTCATAACCAATTTGCACCAGATAAATGTACAGAAGTAGAATTTCTGGGTGAGAGATTGTATATCTATTTCCTTAGGTTTCTAATCAGTACTAAAGCAAACTTTCATCTAAAGATATGTAACTTCTCTATTACCCTGTTTCACTACAACCATGCTAAAGAGTTATAACCAAACTTTACTTTTTTTCTGAAATTTAATAAATTAATAAAGTTGAACATGTATGAATACATTAACTATTTCCTTAAGAATTGGGGTACTGGTGGAATGGTGGCAAACAGTTACAGTGCTTGCCTGGCATACATGAGGACACGGTTCAAACCCCAGCACCATGGAACAACAGTGTGGGAGGAAAAAGTCGTGAAAAACTAAATGAAAATTGCTTCTCTTTCTCTCTCACTGTTCTCTAAAAAAAATAAATTGGGGGGGGTCTGGAGCTGTGGTTTGGCAGTTACAGTGCTTGCCTGGCATGTGCAAGTACATGGATTCAAACCCCAGCACCCACAAACACAACCAAGTGTCAGAACAATGAAAGCCATGTGAAAAACTCAATAAGAATTGATTCTCTCTGTCTGTCTCTCTCTCACTGTCCTTCTCTCTTTAAAAAAGAAAAATAATTGGAGTACTTCTCCAAAACATTTTATTACTATTCCAAACCTCCATAACAGTTGCAGTTGTTTCTAAAACAGGAGGGAAGGCTAAGAGTAACAGTAATAAAAGACTAACGGTGAGAGAATAAAATATGTGATAGTGTCACTAAAAAGACAGATATCTAATTCTTTTTTTTTTCTTTTTAAAGAGAGGACAGTGAGAGAGAGAGAGAGATGGGGGGGGGGATTTTTACTGAGTTTTTCACATGCTTTTGTTGTTCTGACACTTAGTTGTGTAAGTTGAGTGGTGGGGTTTGAACCTGTGTACCTGGGCATGGAGGGCAAGCGCCGTAACCACCGAGCCACCACTTCAGCTAGGCATTTAGTTCTCAAAGGCACTAACTCTTGCAGCAGTATCACATGCTTGCACTATGATAAAAAATAGGCAGGCTTGCGCATTTTCATTCTTCATCCAAATTCTATATACAGGCATTCATAGTACACACTAAAACTAATATCCTAGAAAGGAAAACATGTTCTATATTATAGGCATTAATCATGTGAGAACATTGTTAAGTTGCTGCTTATAGAGTTTTATACCAAACTTTGGATGTTCTTCAAATGAATAAATCATTAGTTCACACTTTTTCTAAAAGAATGGCAATTTTAAAAATATAGGTAGCATATTCCTCAAAGTGTTAATTGTATCATACCCTTTATGAGTGGGCAAAGGATGTGCAGACTGGTTTGTAAGATTTCTAGAGGGAAAAAGTTTGGTGAGAATGGGCTGAAAACAAAAGTCAGTTAACATGACTATTCTAGTCTATGTGGTTAGGCTTCACAAAGACAATACTGACAAGACTTTGGAATTTCCCTTTTTAATTTCTTTTTGTGGTACTGGGGATTGAAACCATGAGGATTCTAATTTTTCTTTCCTATTCTATTTTCATGGTCTTTAACTCCTAGGCCTGGCTGAATTTTCAAGTGTGAAATTTTTTTCTACTTCAGTGAATTTCATCTTTTAAAATTCAGGGTCTTTAAACTTACCTGACAGGTAAGAAAACTGAAACATTCACATTTGTTTTACATGTGTAAAAATTAATATATCAAATTCTGCATGCTGCTTATGTCCAGAAAGAGAGAAAGAGATTTGGACAGTGTTTACACAGATTTTAATTGAACCTATGTTGTAATTCTTATGTTTAGTGGTATAGATTTCCAGGAACTCATTATATTCTTTATAATTTTCTTTGAACATGTCAAACATTACATAATTTGTTATAAATTTACTGAAATCAACCATGTGCTATTCATTGTATAATTTATGTCCATGTAAGAATCCATTTTAAATTATCTTCAGATGATACTAAAACTGTGCATAAGACAATAAAAGGTCAGTGTATGCTACTACTTTATAAAACTTAAAGCAACCCAAAATGGGTATGTTATTTAATTAAAAATCCTATGTCACAATAATTAAAGGGGACCTATAATTTAAGTAAGGTTGGAGTCAGGAACAACAGATAATAAGTATTTTTTTTTTAACATTCACTAAATGTGTAAAAAAGGAACTATTACCTTTTTAGTTTATAATCTTGTATAGAACTTGGAAATATCATTACTAGAAATAAAAAGTGAGAACCAAGAAGGGACTAAAGTGCTTTAGTTATGATCTGAGAGGTAATTAGGTTACTAAGGATTATACAGGTTGTCAAAAATCTCTAACATTTTTTAAGAGATAAAAAAAAAAATTCCTCCCTCCAGTTGAAATAATTGGTAGTAATACTTTTGTTACAAAAAGGACGTGTTGGTTTCTTCAAGAAAAAAACAAGTTGGAATGTCTTTGGGACTCTGCAGATAAGAGGGAGGGCAAAGAATTTTTTCTAAGTATACTAGGTTAATTATAGGGTCACACCTACAAAGAGGAAACATAGTACAATTCCTGCTGTAAGCTGTTAAGTAAAAAGAAGGATGTCTTGGTGTCATAAAGAGATAGAGGTACAGTCTGAGTGGGGGGGGGAGGGAGGAAGGGAGGGAGGAAGGGAGGGAGGGAGGAAGGGAGGGAGGGATGGAGGGAGGGGTAGAGAGAGAGAAAGAATGGAGTTTATTTAGTTTTCATGTGGCTTTCCTTGCTTGGAAACTCCATTGTGTACATGGTGCTGGGATTCTAACTCGTTTTTGTACATGCAAGAGAGGCGCAGTTAATCTCTGAGACAGCACTCTAGCTTCAGTTTTCTCGTGTTTAGAATTAGTATCAACACTAAACCATTTTCAATTTCTGTGGATATTTTTTCCCAAAAAATTATAAATACATGAAAAAGGCATGAACATGAAAACAATTTCAGTAATGTGCACGACTTTAGAAGTACCCAGGCTGGGCCTTTGTAAATTCTAAGTAAACTTATCCTCACTTGCAGTTTGCAAACATTTACCCAAAAGAAAAAATGAAAAACAAAGTATAAGGTAGCTATTCGTGTTTATCCTTAATATATGCATGATCAGAAAACAGTAAACATAAACAACAAAACACAAAATAAAGATTGAAAGATGTTAAAGTGTCTAAAGGCTCAGTAGAATAAATTGATAGAGTTAATATCTAAATGTTTTAAGGTTCCACATAATTAATATTTTCTTAACGGTACATTAAAACAACTCATTACAGCACTTACTGAAAATCAGGAACCTTCTCAGTGTTGAGAAGGTCTAAAGGCCCCGTGGGATGGTTCCTGAAGAACTGAATTAGAGGAAAAAGCCAAAATTCTCCCACAGAAGGCCCCTACAAAAATGTTTTTGACTCCACCGTAAAGTGTCTAAACCAGGAAACTTCCCCAGCCCTCTCCCGCGCCCCAAATTCTGTGAGTGAGAAGGTAGAACTGAGTCTGCCTACTGTACAAGGCATTAGGCCCGGGACGTTCCGGGAAGGTACCAGGCCGAAAAACAGACATTGTCCGGTAGTTTAGCACCATTACCTTTATTCTTGGGCATGGCGATAGCCGCAACAATTTGTGGCTTCCAACTTTTCTCTGACGGTGGCGCCAACTCCTTTCCGGGAAATACTACGTAAAAGAGAAGGCAGGAGGTAGGTATTACTCGTAGGTTAGATTCCCACTACTGTAGCTCTTAACGAAAATCCGTGTCCAAGATGACGAGTTTGCAAATGGCGACCAAAATACGCCAGTTCCGGTGGCCTGTTAAGTCCCGTTTTCCTCTACCCACCCCCTCATCTGACGTTATAGCGTAGGCGTGGCCAACTGACGTTCACCAGTCAGAACAAATAAAATACAACGCACTTCAGAAAAATTCCAGAAAGATGAATGAAATCTGTACGGGTACAGCTTGGAACCAAACATAACAGGGGATTCCTGCTTCATTTCACTTACATGTATAATCTAAAAACTTTGATCTTATAAAAGTAGAGAGTAAAATGGTAGTTATCACAGGCTGGGGAGAGTAATAGAAAAATGTAGTGGGGACAAATGGCTGGCTGGGTATGTAATTTGCACTTGTATACAAGCAACATGTTGTGTGCTTTTCCACAAGAAAGTGATTACAAGTAATAATAACAAACTTAAAAATAATGAACTTTAAAAAAAAATCAGAACTGAACAGCAGTAGTAGCTCAGTGGTTGCAGCACCTGTCTAGCAGGTATGAGAACTTGGGTTCAAACCCCATCAACACATACACAACTATGTGATAGAGAAACAAAGGTCACATGAAAAAATAAGTAAAATTGATTTCTCTCTCTCTCTCTCTCTCTCTCTCTCTCTCTCTCTCCTTCCACCCTACATCTCTCTTAAAAAATAAAAGAACAACAATTGAAAAACTTTTCACAATAAACAAATGATAAATGATAACATAAAAATATTTACCCTTAGATATCAATGTATACATATATCTACACATCACATGATATCCCATCAGCATATATAATCTTATTTTTGATATATAACTGAAAACAAATTATTGAAAATAAATGTCATCTTTATTGCCACAAATGAAAAATTTAACCCTTCTAGCTTCATAACTTTCTAATTCATAATCACATTCAAACTCTATCCTCTTATCTAAACTTTACCAGGTTCCTTTTCCCTGCTCAGTTAGGTTGAATGCTTGAGAAATAAAAAGCTCCCCTTTGTTCATAATGCTTGTTATTTCTTTCTTTCTTCTTCCACCATCCCCACCCCAATATTTCTCTTTTCTAACTCTGTAAATATTATCAGGACAGAGAACATGTTTAATCATTACCAGCATGTATCACAATTTCGACAAATACCACATTTTAAACTTACATTGAAAACAGAATGAAAGAGATGGACTTAAACCCAACTTCCATAAATCTTATAATACACTAAAAATTCAGTAGCAGTATCACAGTTTTTACTACTGGTTTCAGTTGAGTATACCATCTCACAACTCCCCACTCTCATTCATGCCAGTTTGGTAGAAATCAGATTCATGTCCCCAGGACACTAAGAATAAAACCAAGGGAAACAAAGGCAAACATAGTACATACACTTTAATTTTAAGAAAATATACAAAAGCATAGGAAAAAGAGCAGACTTCCCCACAGTGGGAAAGGGGGACAGAATGGAAAAGGCACTTCGATTTGCCCTTTTTATACAATCCTCTCCCTTCAACTGCTCATCCTCTCCCTTCCCCCAAACCTAGGACAATGGCACAGGCAATTGTGCTTAGGTCCAATCTTTGCTTTGTCCCTCGCACGTCAATACAAAGAATGTTGCCCCTTGTTTAGCAGAAGGGAGTGTCTGCATCTGGACCCACCTTGCCAGACCCTTCCTACTAACATTGGGGGATATCAAATTGATCTTAAAAGAAAAAGAACCAGTTTTCCATTGATTGGCTACAACATTCTAACTACTCTGACTGCCTAACTTTTCTCCCTGTCTCACCATTAGTCTAATGTGGGGAAATAAAATTAAGAACACAACTTTATCTGAGCTTAGAAATCCCCTCCATGAAGATATTAGAGAAAAAAATCATTTTCACTATTAAAGATACATTATATCAGAATGCAATATATATATGTCACAGGCAATTAATTTAAAAGACTGTAAACAAAAAAAAAATCTCACCCTTTTTAGCAAGTGATTTGTTAGATATTTCTTTAAATAACTGGTTATAATAGAAATGAAATAGAGAAACTTATCCAGTCCTTAGAGACCTGCCATTTGTTTAAAAGACCCTTCAACATTTGGAAAATGTTTTATACCTCTGTCATAAACTTCACTTTATTTTTACTGATTTAAACATCATTGAGAAGTAAAAGTTAGTAAATTTTAAGCATATTTTTTGTTCTTTGTTTTGAATATCCCCACTCCTGTGCTTATGCGCATAAACTTTAAAGATTTCGTAGTATATGTAGATATACCAAAGCCACATTCCTCAAAATAACTCGCTTCCTACTTTTCCTCTGACATTTTCACCATGTTTATTGTTGTTGAAGCTAGTTTTCTTTACCCTCAGGAAGAAATACTTTTTCATTTTTATTTTATTATTTTAGGGCACGTTAACTGTTTGATGGTTTCCCTATGCTGAGATAGTTAAGTGGAAAACCTCACCATCATCATTCAGAGAATTTTAGACTATTTTTAAAACTCAAAAATATCTTATAAATATGTGTTACTCTGCTTCTTCTAGAATCTGGAATCCATATTAGGAATAAAAGCACACATGTGCAAGCCATCTATTGTGTGTCCATAGGAGGCAGTAGAGGTGAAAAGATTAAATAAAAATATCATGAAGATTTCCTGCCATCACTTTTCCAGTTCGGTATTAAAACAGTGATTGAGAGTTTTTCAATCTCTTCTGTAGTACAAATTTTGACAGTTCTGCTAGGTTTTTAGTGTTTCTAGGAATAAATGTATCTTCCTATGATTTTCTCCTATAGAATTTTTATTATTTCTTCTTTAAAAAGGGATTTTTAAAATTTATTTTATTTTTTTAAAGAGAGAAGGACAGTGAGAGGGAGTGAGAGGGAGAGACAATTTTTTATTGAGAAATTTATTTGTTGAACAATCATATAAGTTTTTAACAAAATAATATAATATATATATATATATATATAGATTCTGAAGATTAGATTTATCCCCAAGAGTGCCCCCCCGCAAATACCCTCCCTTATCCCTCCCTTCCCCTTCTCACAATATCTCTAAAAAAGTATTAGGTTGTGTAACATTACATGCTATCTGGATTTAACACATGGTAATAGACCACTTTTCTCAATGGCTAGGGTCTAGTTCCAGCCTTCACACATAAGTGGAGACATTCCACCCTTGGTTCTCTGGATTATGCTGATTTCACTCAGCATAATTTCTTCCATAGCCATCCATTTACCTTCAAAGGCTGCAATATCATTTTTTCTAATTGCTGTGTAAAATTCCATGGAATTTTGGATCCATTCATCCAATGAGGGACATTTGGGCTGTTTCCAAGATTTAGCTATTGTAAATTGAGCTGCTATGAACATAGATATTGCTGTGTCACTATAATGTGCTGATTCTAAATCCCCTGGAAAAATACCCAGCATAGGAATAGCAGGATCATATGGTGGTCTCACCTCTAGAGTTGAGGATTCTCCACACTGCTTTCCAGAGGGGCTGTACCAGTATGCAGCTCCACCAAGAGGGGAAAAAGCTGAAAGCATTTACACTAAAATCAGGAACGAGAAAAGGATGTCCGCTCTCACCAGTTTTATTCAATATTGTTCTTGAGAACCTAGCTGGGGCAATTAGGCAAGAGAAAGAAATCAAAGGGATAAAAATAGGGAGCGAGGAAGTCAAACTCTCTCTTTTTGCTGATGACATGATCCTGTATCTGGAAGATCCAAAAAACTCCATCAGTAAACTGCTTGAACTCATAAGTAGATTAGGCAAAGTGGCAGGATACAAGATCAACACGCATAAATCAATAGCTTTCCTTTATGCTAATAATAATAGAACTGAAGAAGAAGTCAGGAAATCAGTCCCTTCCAAAATATCTTTGAAAAATAAAATAAAACACTTGGGAATTAACCTTACAAGGGAAATCAAAGATCTCTTCAATGAAAACTATCAGACATTGAAGAATGAAATCCAAGATGACCTAAAAAGATGGAAAGATGTCCCATGCTCTTGGTTAGGCTGAATTAATATAATACAAATGGCCATTCTACTGAAAGCTTTATATAGATCTAATGCTATCCCTATAAAGATACCTGTGTCATTCTTTAAAGACATAGAAAAAGAAATTCTCAAATTCATTTGGAACAATAAGAAACCAAGAATTGCCAAAATAGTACTAAGCAAGAAACACAAAACAGGCAGTTTTGCCACTCCAGATCTAAAACTATACTACAGAGCTGTAGTAACTAAGATAGCATTGCACTGGTATCAAGACAGGAAAGAAGACCAATGGAATAGAATAGAAGACCTTGAAACAAACCCTCAAATCTTTAAACATCTAATTTTTGACAAAGGGGGACAAAATATTACATGGAGGAGAGACAGTCTCTTCAACAAATGGTGCTGGACAAACTGGACAGCCACTTGCAGAAAGTTGAAATTAAAAAAGGGTTTTAAAGATGGAAAACATATTGTACACTGATGACAATACTCTAGTAAGAGGGATTGAGTGATTATAAAGAAAAGATAACCCTGATTACTGGCATGAAGTTTTTCAGTAAGTGAATTTGAATTAGACCTACAATTGTTGCCCCAGAATAGAGCAAATGTAGATATTTTATTTTTTATTTCTGCAACAAAGAAGATGATATAGCATATGATCAAACATGGTTGGAATATACAAATTTTTTGGGACTGTGTGAAGTTTCTTTTTTTAAGCCTTCTTTTTTTAATGAAAGACAAAGCAGTGTACCAATAAAAGAAAAGAAGAAGAAGCATTTCCAATTTATTCTGTGAGGTCAGTATCACCTCTTTACCAAAGACAGTGGTAGAAAAGGAAACTATAGATCAATGCTCCTTTTGAAAATATATGTAAAACATTCTCAAAAATACTAATAATCTAGGCTGGAGTCATAGGTCAATGGTTGGAGCACTTGCCTGACATGTGAGAAGACCCAGGTTCAACCCCAGCACCACATACACAATTAAGTGTTACAGAAATAAAGGTCAGATAAATAAATAAAATTAAATTGAAATGTGGTATGCTCTCCACTTCTCTCATTCACTTTCTCCTTAAAAAAATACTAATAAATCCTTCATAATATCATAAAGTATTCTCAATACATTTTCTTCTGTTTTATGGTTTCAAATTTTACTTTTAAATATTAAATAATTTTGTTGATTTTTGTATAAAGTTAGAATAGTGTAGTCTTATATGAACAATAGATATTGCAGCATTGTTCACCGTAACAAAGACATGAAATTAACCAAGATATCCATTGGTGGATGAATAAAGAAAATGTCATATTCATAAATAACAATACAATTCAATCATAGCAAGAACAAAATTCAGTAATTTGCAGCAACAAGGGTGAACCTATTGAAAATAATATTCAATGGGAACAAAAAAGCTCTTCAATCTATTAATATATCTAAGAGTAGGTTCCTTGAAAGAGTCAAGTAAATCGACAGACTCCTGGCCAAACTCATCAAAAGGAAGAACAAAATGAAGCAAATCAACAAATCAGAAATGAAAATGGGGATATCACCACAGACTCATCCAAATCAGAAGATTATCAGAACCTATTTTGAAAATTTTTACTAAACCAAATTTGATAACCTGGAGGACATGGACAAGTTTTTGGACACACACAACTTCCCCTCTTTAACACAGAAGGACATTGAAAACCTCAACCAACATATCACAGAAAGGGAATTAAAGCAGCAATCAAAGCTCTCCCAAAAAAGAAAAGCCCAGGTCCAGATGGATATACAGCAGAATTCTACCAAGCCTTCACAAGACAAATTACACCTATCCTCTACAAACTCTACCAGGAAATTGATAGAGAGGCAACACTCCCAAACACTTTTTATGAAGCAACATTACACTGATCCCAAAGCCCAACAAAGACACATCAAGGAAAGAAAACTAGAGACCAATTTCCCTGATGAACATTTATGTAAAAATCCTTAAAATTTTAGCTAATCGGATACAAAAGCACATTAAAAAGATAATTCATTATGATCAAGTGGGTTTCATTCCACAAAAACAAGGCTGGTTCAATGTACACAAATCAATAAATGTAGTTCACCACATAAACAATTAAAAACAAAAATCATGTAATCATCTCTATTGATGCAGAGAAGGCATTTGATAAAATTCAACACCACTTTATGCTTAAAAGTTCAGAAAAGTGATCAAGGGAAGATACTTTAACTATGTCAGATCCATTTACAACAGACCCATAGCCAACATTATCCTCAATGGAGAAAAACTGAAAGCATTTCCACTGAATTCAGGTATGAGACAAGGCTGTCCACTATCCCCACTCTTGTTCAATACAGTCTTGAAACCCTTGCCAAAGCTATCAGGCAAGACAAGGAAATCAAAGGTATTCGTATAGGAAAAGAGGCAGTCAAGTTATCTCTATTTGCAGACTATATGATTTTGTAC
>PVKS010050876.1:0-11382 GCA_004027875.1 Aplodontia rufa
GTGCCTGGCCACACTCCTACCTTCTACTCTGCAGAAATGAGGCAGGGACCTCACAGGAAGCCAGGGGTGGTAAATGCACTCATAGAACTGGGGGAGCAATAGGGAACTGAACGAAGGAACCCAACAAAGCAATAGGCTTTGTGTCCCGCATTTAATGATTGGTCTCTGTTTAGACTAACGTCAACGTGAATATTCTACTTTAAAGTCCTACAAGTTAACGCTGGCGGAGGAGGGAAAAGCTGAAATCCAGGGTGCTTTGTGTACAAGAGGCTTCTCTTCGGGGAAAGTTTAGGCAGATGTTTTGGACAAATGAAACGCTGGAGCTGATCTGAGCTGCTTACAACAGCAGCATCGCTTCTCAAGTGAACCATGGTTTCCAAAAAGTGTAGTTTATGCCCCTTAAATTTCTATATCTACAAATAATCAGAATGGTGAACTGGGTTGATACTTTTACTGAACAACCTGAGTTTATGTTCAGAGTTCAGCTAAAGTCTTGGGGAGTGGGTGCCACATGGAGCCTGGAGAGCTGAGGCCCCAGCTAGGGGCTGCAGGGAGCCTCCCCAGCATCCAGGCAGCGGCTCCTCAGCTGTTTGAAGGTGTGAGTCCAGCAGCCCGAAGTCACTTATTAACCCGTGACATGTTCTCCTTCAGGCCCTCCACCATGCACCCATGAGGCACTGATGACATTGTTCTGGGCAGAGGCATCTGAGGAATACTTAGGTGACTCTAGTGTCTCGAAGCCTGACACACAAGCCACAGCATCTGTCAGTCACGTGACCCAAAGCCACACACTAATGGTCCTTTGCTAAACTATCTCATGTAGTGCAACGGGCTGAACCACAGTTTCCCCCCAAAGTTCAGGAGGAAATTAAACCCCAGGGCTGCAGTATTCAGAGGCCCTGAGGCAGCAGCATTCACTAAAGGGCTCAGGTTGAAGGGAGTGCTCTCTCCTGCCTTCTGTCTCTTCTGCCACATGGGAACCCATAGACCATGCCAGACACCCAGCTGCAGGTGCCTTGATCTTGGACTTGTCCTTAGAACAGTGAGAGGTGAATTCCTGCAGCGTATAAATGACCTGGTATTGGGAATTTTGCTAGAGGAGCAAAAACGAATTAAAGAGACTGAAACATCAAAGCAAACTTCCGAAAGATGGGGTTACGTACTTACTTTGCAGAGATTCAGAAAGGTGAAGTTGTACAACGAGGAATCAAGCTGAATGCAAGCCTGCTGCCTTGGGCTGGGTGGGGCTCAGTGGCAGAGAACTTCCCAGCATGCAGGAGGCCCTAGGGTCCATGTCAGGCGGCATGGGAAGAAAGTGCTATCGGACAAACCCACATATCAGCTATGAACGATTTTGCTAAGTACTACTATGTTTTCAAAATTCAGGACATTGTATCTTAGTTGTTGCACAAAAGAGTCCTGGACTTTGATCTCAGAGAACCTAGTAAAGGACATTCCGCCTATGACCACCCATGTACGCAGCACGTGTGAGGATGTGCACAGTGCCATCAACCCTGTGTCAGGGTGGGAATATACAAGGGCGAAAACTTGGTTTAAAGACAGCTGGGTGGAATCCAACTACTAAAGTCGGCTTTATCATCACTGGGACCAAAACACCCAATAAGGTCAATTTGGAGGAGAGGAAGTTTATCTGGGGCTCATGGTTGCAGAGGTCTAGTCCACAGATGGCCGGCTCTTGCTCTGGGCCCAAGGGGAGGCAGGCAGCTCACTGTGGCAGAATGGTGTCAGGAGAAAAGAGGCTTGGGACACGGCACCAGGAAGCAGAGAAAGCTCTGCTCACCAGGGACAAAAACAAACGCCAAAGGCACACGCCCAGTGACCATCTCCTCCATCCACCTCCCAGCTAGTCCATCTCAGGGGACTGAGCCCCGATCAGCTCACACCTCTCAAGGTCGAGTGGTGGCACCTCTGACAATTCTGTCTCTGTGCCAGGGACTGTCCAACGGCTTTCCAAACATTAACTTCCACATAATCCTCCCAACACCACCTTGAGGGACTCCTATCATCTCTATTTTATTTTTTTTTTAAGAAACAAAGGGAGAGAAGGATGGAGAGGGGAGAAGAGAGAGAAACATCTTTAGTTTTTCATCTGGTTTTCATCTGGTACTGGGGTTCAAACCTGGGTCCTTGCACCTGCCAGACGAGCATCGTAACCACTAAGCCACCGCTTGAGCACCATCATCTCTACTTTTAAAATTATCATCTTATTGAAGTTCAGAAGGGTTACTTGACTTCCTGGTCACAAAGGTAGTGAAGGTCAGCTCTGCGATCTGAAACTAGGCAGCTTGGGTCCAGATTCTGAGCCCTTGGCTCAGCACTATTTTATCTCCTGGGAGGTAAACATCGCGGAAGTCACCCTGCCTGAGTGCTCTGTGAACATTAAAAGACAAATCCCGTAACATAAGATGCAGGAGGGAGAAAGACGCAGGAAGTACTCGTGCCAGAGGCAAGAGAGTTCAGAGTGGAGCAGCAGAGTAGGACAGGGCAGAGGCAGCAGGAATAGGCTGCCCTCGCCCACTAAAAATACAGTGGGAGACAAAAAGATTTCGTTTTCTAAGTCACAGTAAAAAATAATCAGGTGAGATAACTTTTCAACCCAGTATGTAAACAACATCATTTCCACGAACAGTTGATATAAAAATGAATGGGATACGTCGCACTGTTTTCCCACAACATGTGTCATGTGGCATGTAGTTCACACTTGTAGTACACCTCAATTTGCACTAGCCACATTCCACATGCATCAGACACATGTGCTGCAGGCCCAGAGGAGAGGAGCACATGCTGTCAGCAGGAGGAAGAGTGAGAGCGGAGGTGTTCAGGAGCTCCAGCCTGCGGGGTGCGCGGCCGGCCAAAGGTGGGTGCCGAAGGGTTCAGAGGAGCAACGCCTTCGAGCCGTGCATCAGCAGGAAGGCTCTGGAGGAACCTGGAGCCTGCCTTAGATGGTGGTCTCACCTGGGACCATGACATGAGGGTAAAGGGGCAAGGGTGTGGGAAGTGGCACAGCCCCTGGAGGTGGAGCTGGATTAGGGTAACTGGCTTAGGTACAGGCAACATTGGTGGTGGCCAGAAGATGACACAGTAAACTCTGAGCCAATGATGCCAGGGTTCAATCCTGGAAGTGGCCTGGAGGAGAAGGGGCCCCCTAGCCCACACACCTACTGGAATGCTGGAGCCAGGGTGGAGGCGGGTGACACTCAGGGCTCGAGGCCCAGCAGGCACTTCAGAACTGAGCCGCAGTGGGGCGCAGGGGCTGTGGCGGGGAGCAGGGAGCAGGAAAGCAGTGTGACTGAAGAGATAAGCCAGAGGACAGATGCCCCTGTGGGTTTATTTAATGTATCAGAAACACTGGGGGAGCAGCCCCAGCAGACAGAATGGATTAAGACCTGAATACTTGGACTTGCAGTCTTCCCTAGAGCTTTAAAAAAAAAAAAAAAATCAATGAGATAAAAATAGTACATAACGGAAAAAAAAAAGAGAGAAATACTTTTTCACTAGAAAGCACAAAGCTTTCTAGATAGTCATTATTTATTTGCCAGATCCAAAATGTATACCAAAAACCCCTCTAGTCTTGGCTTACATCCTTCAAAATAAAGTTTCATATTAAAGATTTGAAAAAAATCAAGCAGCTAATGCCAAGGCTTTCAACATAATTTCTCAAAGTCAGTTTTACGATGACTATGAAGCATTAAGGGAATGTTTTCTATTGATTATGATTGTGTGATTTTGCCACTATCCACAGATATTGTTGCCCAGAGATATATAGTACATTAAGTCCCTATTCATCAAAATATTATTTCTTATTTTTTGTTGTTTTCATCAAAAATTTTAAATGCTTACCCAAAAGCTTTATCAAATTATTGAATGCCAAAAGTGCTAAGTATTACATGCTAAGTGATAAAGCAGTTTAAGAAAAATAAGAATACCAAGAAATACAAGTATCATTTTCAAAGTTTCAGTGAAAATGTTCAGAAAAAAAAAGAAATTTGATTTAAAATAAAAGCTTCCATAGAATTGGAAATTGTTTAAAAGAGTTACATAATTTAAAGTCTGAGTCTGTTATTCAAACCTTCTGTTTCGATTACTTTTAACAAATTCAAATCCGCTGACAGTGTGCATATTTCCAATAAATACAACAGCGTGAGATTCCATACAGGAGGACACCTGCTAACATCTACTAGTCATGTACGTGTTCCCAGGGCAAAGCAATTATATTATTCCAAATACTTTAAAATGTTTTCTATTACTACCTAACATAACTGCGGGTTACCTTACAAATCATCACATCCCATCTATGAGAGCAAGACTCATTTGTGGTGGTGTGCAGAGAAGTCAATAACAGCTACGAATCATTGCTGAGTCTGACTGCAGACGTGCAAACCCAGCTTCCTGCCCAATGCAGGGAGAAGGTCTGCATACAGAGACTCTGCCTGTCATCCTTGATCACCCCTTGGCTCTGGTCCCCAGAGCCATTAGTTCTGGAGAGGGAAGGAAGTGTTAAAAGCTAGCTGCTGCAAGCCTGCAAACCCTGCAGCTGGCTCTGCTGTCCCTCGGAGGTCTACCATCACCGAGGGGGCTGTTCAAGCAGGTGTGGGCACAGAGGTACGCAGAGGGCGCAAGGCCCGAGAGAGGGGTGCAAGGAATGTGGCGAACACATTTGTCGTGTTTTTCTATATTTGCTGAGATGACAATGGTTTAGGGAGAGGCTGCAAATGGGAAAGGCAATGAACTGTGTGCTAACTCTAGGTCACCTGTTATGGACAGATGATGTCATGTACCCCTAGCACAAGCATTCGAGGAAAAACAGCTTTGGAGATTAATAAACATTATTTTAGGTGCTAAAATAATGACCCTAAGCATAATATATTTTTAACATACCTGAAAGGCTTTGTTGACATATGCCTCAAGTATATGAGCATTTATAGGGAGGCCATTTGAGCTATCTAAATCCATAATTTACATGACATAGATTATTAACTGTAGCTAGTAACCAATTACTAACAGCCTGTTATTTATTCTACCTCTTTCTCATCCAACTTTTCTTGGTGACAGAGACTACTCAACAAAAATGTAACATTTAATCTCAACTTGACTGACATTCCTGTCAAAAGGGACAGTCACACACAAAGGTTTATCACAGGGACACAGGCCTTCTGCCCATTATTGTTTTATGACTAAAAAATGAGAGACTTAAGAGAAAAAGCTCAACATCCTTAAACTTCATTTCTATTCATTCTCTAATAAATACCATCTGTTGTGTACTTTAGGGATACAATACCCGTCAAAAACTCCATCGTATTATGAGAACCGGCACCAAGATGATCTGAAATGCATATTTGAACAGATGTGTTTAAATTACATCTCCGTCTATCCACATGCATAAATTCAGAGCAAGCGTATGTTGATTTAAAATGCATAAAAAAAGGGATTTGGAGATGCATCAAAAGTGAACAGCATCTCAATGGATCAAGGCTCACATTAAGAAAGGTCATTACTAAAAATAAAGTCTGCATTTAATAAGGGTTGCACCAGGGGGCTGTTCATGGGAACTGACTTAATGTTTGCTGCACATAATCATCCACTGAAGCTGCTCTAATTTCTTTACAACTCTTCCATGTAAGACATTAAAACTGTCATGCATGGACAGGAAAAAAAAGCGGGATAGCAGACAAGAGGAAACCACACAGCGTGTCCTCTGACTGATGCTGGTTCTGTGGTTCAATCCTTCATGCTTCAACCACATGTATGCCTCTCATCCTCTCTCTCTAACAGTGTTCTCAACTCATTCAGAACATAATATTGTTCTGAATTCTTATTCTATAGATATGCTTGCAAAAGTTAAAATTGATCAAATTATTCTGGAATTATAAAATTTATTAATGTTTAGCAAGGAACTAAACATATAAAATAGATATAAACACATTAGGCCTGTGCGTGTTGTTTTGCATGGTGACCACTTCCACGCTGGCTTCTCTCCATCAGGAGCGCAGTGATGACCTGCCCAGGAGTGACGGCTGCTGTTCCCCATCAGGGTAACCAACGGCTGAGTGGAAGTCCTGTGTCCACTCATCAACACGGATTAAACCTGTACCACTTACACAAGACACGCACACCCGGCTCAGAAGTCAGCTCTCCACCAGAAGGCAGAAAGGGAGAATAAATATACAATATTAATTCCCACTTACGTTGTTGCTGGATGAACCAGATAATATTTCCTTATTGTGGGTGAGGAAAGTAAGGGTTAAATATAAAGTGAGGAAAAGCTCTTTACACTGACTATCCTTCAAATTAACCTTTATGGTACTACAATATGTTAGGGCAGTTTAAAAAAAATGGGGGTGACCATGACAAAGGAATTTCAGATTTGTTCACAAAGGAGCTCTCTGAAGTGCAAGAAGAAACTCAAATGCTGAGAGCACATCTGTCTTTTAAGGTGTAGACTTGCAGTTCAACTTTTACCGATATTCAGAAATATCTGTAAAGCTTGAATTAATTAACCCAGCAATAGTAATAAAAGTGTAGTAATATAGTGTGAAAAAATTTAATTAAATCCTAAACAGCTTCTAGGTTGATGTACTGAGCTGATCACTCCAATGCAGGGTCAGCCATGCCCACCTTCTCTGCCCTGCTGTGCATGCAGAAAGATGTGCCCATGGAGGTGCCACAGGGGCCCTCACCGTGCACATGACAGTCCAGGTCCCCACACAGGTGCCACAGGGACCCGCACTGTGGACATGACAGCCCCCAGTGAACTTCTATTCCCTGTTTCAAACCCTATGCTTTCTGGCCTACAGTTCCTGCACACATACGGTACTTTTTCTTCCCGTTCTTCTAAGTGTATTTGACAGGGCTAACCTCCATTCTCTTCAGACCTCAAAGACCTTTCTTCTAAGAAACCTTCCTTGAATTTGAACTCCATTCTGTGCCTTTTGTAAGCTGCTAAACTCTGTGTTTTCTAATGTTCTATTATAATTGCTTATTATTTCTCTGTTTACTCTCTTACCCCCACTAATACTCAAGTCCTTGAGGACAGTGACCACGTTTCTCTTACACCCCCCACATTTCCAGGGTCCAGAGCTCAGGGCACAAAAGAGGGGCTTAATGCATATTAACGAGTCATTGAAAGACTTATTAATTTCTCTTCTGAGGAAGAAAAATCAATTCCCATAAATGATATCTACTGAGATGTGATTCTCAACTTTTTATCTGGAACAGATGAAATTAAATATTAATGTCATACATTTAATATTTTAAGATAAATGTAAATTGCATAATAAGCTTTCAAAGCAAGTGACAGACATAGGTAGAAATATTGGAGAATGACTATGCATACAGGTGTTACCTAGAGCTGAACTGCCCAGTGCAACAGGAGATAGCTACATGTGGCTATCTAAATTAAAAATTAACAAAATTAAAGATTTGGCTTCTCACTTACACTACATAACTTTCAAGTGTCCAACAGCCACGTACAGCCAGGTGTACCATGTTTGACAGCACAGAGATTGAACACTTTCATCCTAGCATAAAGTTCTATTGAATGACAGTGTTCCACAGAGCTGACAAACTACAAGTGATAAACTTAAAAACAAAGCCTTAAAGTTCCCTTTCCTTTTGTAGAACTGAAATTCCCGCTGATACATTACTATGAAGAGTAAAAGGAATGATGTTTAAGAACACCTCACTCAGTGTTAATACATAATGGACAATCAAAACCACATCCTTCCTCTTTCTCCTACTATGCAAAGAAAGGTACTTTGCTCAGAGCACATCTACCATGTACTCCCCTCCTGGGAAAATGCTCTTTTCACTCAGTGTTAAAAACAGTGGTTTTCAGCTTGTTCTGCAGGAAAGGTAAAGAGCTTAACAGTACTGCAGGACTAGGGTGTTACAGGTCTCCTACTTCCTGATTCAACCCAAACAGCTTCAGGTTAAATGTTAAAATTGGGGTTTCCCTTTTAGAGTCCCCCACTCCCCGTCATAGAACCCTAAGTGAGGCAAAGCACACAAATATACACAGCCAGCGCCCTGGAGGATGTAACTCGTCTCTAAACGGCGAGCATGAAGGCCCAGCATAAGCTGCGTCCTTTGGTCTCCTCTTTCCACTAATTACTCTTTTTAATGTTCTACGTGCACCCAAGTGAGGACCCTGGGACCAATATGCAATCAACTTGAAAGCCAAGCAAATAATTTTGAGTGGTTTTCCCTGGCTTTCATGAATTGACTCATTTTAGCAATAGACCTAAGCTGCTATTCCTGGAGTCGATGTCAAAATGGAAACTCGCCTGTAGAATTTTCATGGAACATCTATAGACAAGAAGATTTTCAAAGCACTTGAGACAACATTCATTGCAATCTGAAGCAGAATCTGCTATCATGTGCTACAACTGATGGTGGCTAAAAATATACGTGAAACAGAAAAAGGTTTAGGTGGACAAATTTACAAAGCCTTCGGTATATTACATCAGCGAGCACTTTGGAAAATGTTCAAATATCATATGTTATTAAATCAAAAGCAGGTTTCATTCTTGGATCAATTTCCATGAGTTCCATCAGTTCTTCTGTTAGAATCAAAAGATGACTATCTTGACTCATCCCCCTGTATAGTGGTTTGAAGATTTAGTAGTGGTAAGTTTTACTGTGACTTTTTCTTAGCTTATAACTAAGAATGATTTTTTTTCCCTCAGAGGGAAGAACTGCTTAAAACCATTATTAAGAAGCACTTGTATATTATCTTTTGCTACAGATTTGACAAAGTTTCGTAAGAAATTGAACCTAAAACCACACAAATTTTGTATTCATGCAAAACATATGCTGTTCTAAAGTCATTTTAACAACTAACGTTTAAATCACAAGTTATGTCAAGCTTCATTACACGTTTAGAATGACGTCAGAGTTAAAGCAAAAAATGCATTCTCCATTCAGATGAAGCTTTGCAGTAGGTATAATTTCTGAGCTCAAACTACATTTGCAACAGCGTATTTCAGATCTGAGTGTAAGTGCAAAGCAAACAGCCATATTTAAAACTCCGTTGAGCTGCGCCGTCGAGAGGAGCTTCCAACCAACTTGCACACCTGAGCCTCTAACGGAACTCCAAAGGCCCTTCGATGGACAAAGAGGCCAATTCAAATCATGAAGGCATACTTTATAAAAAATCGATACCAGCATTTGGCAGCATGTATCTGTGTTAAAAGACATTTTCAAAGATGAAATACATAAATTCTCATTTTGTACCAGTACTGATTTTGCTGTCAGGGAATACTAAACTTTTAACCCTATAAATGAAATGTTATCCCAAATAAAGCAATTTTGTTCTTCTTACTAGTAGGCCTATATTTTAAAAACTGTACTACAGTAATATTTTGAATTTCACCAATAACAATGTGTAGAAATGTGTTTTCCTTCCTTGAAATACGTATGTACAAATGCATAACATACTTATGGGTACGTGTGTGTAAAAAAAATGCGTCTAGTCCTTTACTAAAAAACTGTTGAACCCTAGACTAGACGCTTCTCTAATGATCCTAAATAGCTTAAAATTCATCTAAAAACCTCCCTCTCAAATATGGGTCATGCACAAATCAAAACTTTTGGGTGCAAACTCAAGTTTTCAACAGTAAAGGAAAAGATCATTGTATAGGATAGCCCCACAGGAAAAGTAGGCTGGATGCGTCTGTTTCCACAACAGTCACGCTCTGTTCTGAATAATTCTACAAAGACAAGCTGAGTGGGTTTTAAACTGGCCCAGTCTTCAGCCAAGGGACTCAGACTACTGCTTATTGAGAAACTAACTCTAGAAGCAATATTTAATTACATGTTCCCATGATTACCTAAGATTGCTTTAGATAAAGGCAGATACTAAAAAAATCCATATCAAATTCAAGAATAAATATTAATATGCACAAACATTAACAGAATATTTCGATATGAAAAATTCTTAATATGCCATTTCAATTTTATTCTGTTTCATTATAATGAGACCCAGTAAAAGATGTTATCTTCTCATACGTGATGGGTAACAATCTAATATACTGTAAACTTTATAGATTGAAAGATTTAAAAAGTAATTGAGTTCACAAGTCACAAATAAGATTCCTAAAATGAATTTTTGTGCCCCTGTGATCTTTTTATAGCTGGGAAAATGTCATGTTTGATTTCTTTGTATTTACCAAGTCAAACCAAGATTGGTTATTTTTTAAAATAACAGCAACAACAATAATTTGCTGAGATTAGGCTATCCACTTTTTTTTTTCTCTCAGATGGACAAACTGTTGTACCAAACCAAGCCTATGTTCACCTGAATGTATCTTTTATGTGTTGAACTTGTAGGTAGTTTATGTGGCTTGATAACAAAGCAGATGTTTTCCTTAGAGATCTGGCCAGCTTTATTAGGCAGGGGCATCTTGGTATCAAGCTGCATGAGTGCTTTGAAAAACTGAGTTCATCTCTATAAAATAGAACCTATAAAACAGATTGGCCACTTACTCCAAAATAAACAAGTATAATTCCAAACATGGATTTCTATTTTTTGAATCTTTTTTGTTGAAAAGCACTCAGTGGGTGTTAAAGCCTCCAGCGACACAACAACAATGGCTGAAAGGCAAGGCTGGAACTCAGAATAGTGACCATTACGATGCCAATAAGTGGCTACGCAAGGTAAGAGTGGCCCCTCAACCAAGAGGACAGAAAACACCTGGCAACCCCAGAACTCTGTCTTCATCTTCAGATCTCATTTTCCATAACTGCCTTCCAGATTCAGAGGAACACATTGCTGGGGGTGTTTTGTTTAGTTCTGAACAGCTGTGCACTGAATCCCAGTCTTCAGGAACCCAGGACAGGTTCTGTCCTTGACCTTGCTTCTCTCTCCCGAACCGGATCACTCTCCCCGCTTGCAATTTAACCTCACAACTCCCAGCACTCTGTCCTTGCCATCAAGGAACAAAGCAACCCAGCTCCTTCTGTAACTCCTCTATCCCCTCTCTCTGGCTGGTTCCAAACACTTTCCTTACCAGATGTCTACAAGGATAGACTATGGCTGAACTTCTGCTTTCTTACTATTAACTTTCTGGTAAACACACTATATCCTGGCTCCTGCCCCAATACCATCCTGGCAAATCCACAATTGCTATTTTCTGTCCTAATTCCCTTGACCTACTTACCTACATTTAACACTACTAAGCAACCATTTCTTAGCTGTTCATTTGACAAATGTATCCTCTGAACTGACAGCATCCTGGGTCTTGGAGCCATGGAGACCACCCTCAGAGTCACAACCTGCAAGTGCAGTGAGCTGGGACAGAGGCAGGCAGGGAAAGTACCCAAGAAAGTGACTCACCAGGGCCTCCTAATGCAAAAATTCTTCCT
>PVKS010050877.1:0-11382 GCA_004027875.1 Aplodontia rufa
TACTTTTCCTCTTTATATATCCATACTTTACATCTCTCTTTCAAGGCAACGTTCATTTGTACTGCTACGACAAAATGCCTACCGTTAAGTAATCTCAAACAAGTCAAGGCAACGCTACAAGACTCCATTTCAGAACAAACAGACAGCAATTTCTCACAGTTCTGGAGGCTGGGAAGCTCAGGAGCAGAGCATAGACAGGTTCGGCTTCTGACAAGAGCTCATCTTCCAAAGGAGCAGGGACACCACGTCCAGCAGCAAAGTACGAGAGCTCTCTCCCAAGGGAAGAGCTCCCGACTGCTGGCTGGAGCCTCTTCTTTAAGGGCCTTCACCCCGCCCCCTGGAGGCCTTTCTACATTAGCTCCTTCATTGACACACCTGGATTTCGGAGGCACACATTTGAACAGTAGGCCTCTATGTGCACCCCTTGAAGGATCTAGAATAATTGGCAGGTGATACCAATGCGAAACGTCTGAAGCCTGTGTTGACACCCTGTTTTTCAAGCTTAACAATGCACAATCTAGCAGCCCCTCCTGAAGGAGCTATGCAAACAGCAACAAGATCCAGGGCAGCTGATAAAGTAAAGATCAGACCCCAACAATGGATGGGACTCTAATCTGCCCTTATATGAAGGCAAGCTCAACTCAGCAGGTTTCATGCATGGAAAAGTTGTGTAAGGCAGCCATTTACTAGTCAAAAGAGAAACCTCACCGAATAGAACCTGCCAACACCCTGATCTTCCCGGTCCATCCTCCAGAATAGTAGTAACGTATGTTTCTGTTGTTTAAGCCACCCAGTTCTTGGTGGTCTATTTTGGCATAATGAGCTGACTCTTGCAAATGCTAGGATCAGATGCTATTGCTACCCACGTTTCACACTTTAGGAAACTAAACCTGTAAGAAATAAAGTACTTTGGTTATCAACTATTCAAGATATGGCAAGGCAAGCTTGAAGCAAGCTATTTCATTCTTAGAACCATGGTTTTATTTGCTTTACAAGTTCTCTCTTATAGATATATATGCATAAAGTGGCACATTTTTAATATCTTTATCAGTTTTAATATAAAGCAGATTATTTTTCTTACTCTCTAAGTTTTCTGTCATTACATAATAATCAGGTAAATCAGAAAGTAACTTGATGGGCTGGAGCAGGGGCTCAGCAGTTGCTGCGCTTGCCTGGCATGTGTGAGCCAGTTCAAACCCCAGCACCACATACCCAACAAAGTGTCAGAGGGATGAAAGCCATGTGAAAAACTGCTTCTCTATTTCTCTCTCTCTCTTACTGTTCCCTCTTTCTTTAAAAAAAAAAAAACAAATAGGAAGTAACTTGACTTTCTTTGGGAACTCTGAATACAGTAAGATTTAGCCATCTGTTAAATACTGTAAAATCACATCAATGAAACTTGTAATGAACTAGCTAACTAATGTTGATAATGTAATTTATAACCTGCAAATCCTAGACTTGTAGTTTCTAAATACTTATATAAAACAGTTTCTCAATATTTTATAAATTTTTTGGAAATATTTGAATTTCAATGAGTACTAATTTCTCCTACTTACATTTTTGTTTATGTTAAAAAAAAACAGTTTGTGTGTATTTCAGAAGATGTGGGAATATCAGCCTCTGAGAAAACTTTGCAAATGAAAGTGTCTTAAAACAACAACTATTTTCCCAGTTCAACATTAATGTAATACAGCAATTTATCAGTGCGAAAAAGTACTGATAATGCAAAACATTAAGTGCTTTTTAAGTGTTTCTTTTTCTTCAGCAATCATTTCTAACAAAAAAGCAGTAAATTCAGAAACACCTAAGAATATGTAATAAACATTCATTATTTTGCTACCAAATGTTCATAGATAATGTTTCTCAAATATTTCCAACTGACAAAGTTTTAAATTATTGATGACACGTGTTGCTTTCTGCACATGTGCCTTCACAGAAACAAATATCAGACCATTTCATGAGGTTTCTTCATATAATATAATCATTTCTTCACAGTAGACATTTATAAACTTCATCCTGAAGACCATGCAATTTAAATGTATTTCTCATGCTTGCCATCAGTAACTTTGCTTCTTTGAGTCCTTTCATTCCTCAAAAGTGAATAAAGATAAACTGCTGTCTTCATCCCCACTTCTATTTTCCAGGAGCTTGATATTAAGTAACAAAAAATTTAAAAATGATTGATATGAAATGAATAAGGAAAGTTTAAGAGATTCTTAAAGTGTGGTAATATTGTTAAATTAACAGACCCTCATTCTTGTTTCTACTAACTTCTTTAAATGACAAGGAAGTGTAACACCCACTTCCTTTCCTATCTCATAATTAAGAACATGAAGTATTTCACATTTCTGCATCTGTTTATACTTCTGTATTATCAAGAGATAGCATCAGAATCACTTCCAATTTCTCTAGGAATCTATGAATGAAACATAACAGGGTTCATTTTTACATTTTAGCAAGTGTTTTAGAGAACAAAAATCAATTTTGGAAGATTGAAAGAGGCCTGAGAAAAGGGAATGTGTCCTATCTTCAGTCTACTTTGTCCACGTGTCAGATTCAGACATGTCTGTATATGTCTAGCAGCCTGCTCCAGAAATCTATTATAATAAACCCCTGAGGAGCATTCTGGGAGAGAGCTCATCATAAAGGAAGAGTTTGTCATTCAAGCTTGGCTTAGTAAGAAAGCGTTCATTATTAGCTAACAGAAGCAATTCTGAGTACAGCATGATGTTCATCAGTCATATTTGTCTTTGAGCCTAACCACCCATGGACTTCTGTCTGAGTCCTATTAGAGAAAGGGAGGCACAAGGAAAAAAATGGAATGGGCTGCTTTTCAATTAACACTTTGCGTGATACTGTGACATCAGCTCCTTTGATACATGTCTGTAAGTGGCACAATAAAGGCTTGTCTCTGGTTGTGTAGTTAGTGCAATATAGATATGATTCTAAAAATACTCTTGAGAACACCATGACTTCGGACCAACTTAGAGACTTTAGCAGTAGGTCCAAAGGGAGACAGTATTATCTAAAAGTAGTGACTTATCCATATGAACCAGAAGCAGTCTACAAAAGTTACTGCTGAGGAGGAGGGCAGCAGTGGTGCATGCAACAGCCAACAGGACTTGCTTTGAATATAGAGGAAGCACCTTTCCCATTGTGGAAAGAATTTGTGAAGGTTACCTTTATTAGTCAACTAGACTGCACCACTGTGCCTGGAGAGTCAGTCAGACATTATTCTGTATATGTGTTCTAAGAGATTAGCAATTAAGTCAGTGGACTTTGAATAAAGTAGATTACTTTACATATCATGAATAGACTTCAATCAATCAGTTGAAAATTGAATAAAACAAAGCCTGAATTCCCTGAATAAGAATGAATTCTGCCAGAAGACTGCCTTCAAATGCTTCCATTACAACTCTTTGGTGGGTCTCTACCCTGCTTTTATCTTAAAACTTATAGTAGCTTTATTGTGCTTATAACTATTTTTCAAATTTTCTGTAATACAGTTCTACAATCACATTACCCAATTCTTTAAATCAAATCTCTCTATATGCAGATAGGTGAACAGACATATCCATAGGCATAGATATAGACATATCATCTAAACACACACACACACACACACACACACACACATATATATATATAATATATGTATAGTATATATATATATATATATATCCTATTAATTCCATTTTTTAGAAAACTGACTAAGCCACTTATAATATGGTAAGGAGAATAATGACCTGCCAAATAAGCTCTCCTCCCAGATCCTGTGTGGTAAAAGAGACATTGCAGATGTGATTAAGTATTCCATATTTCCAAGACAGTACAATGAAATCACAGGTGTTCTTATAAGTGAAAGAGGTAGGCAGAATTGTAGTCAGAGAAGGACACGTGATAACTGGCAGTAGAGGTTGCAGCCATGCTCTTGTTAGCTGTTGGCCATGAGCCAAAGATTATAAGCATCCTCAGGAAGCTTGAAAAGGCATGAAAAAAAATTCGCATCTGGAGCCTGTGGAAGGTGAGCGGTGCTACAGAATCTTGATTTTAACTCTATGAAATAAATTATGCTTTTAATCTCTTGAAAGTAAGCTAACGCATTTTGTTGTTTTCAAACACCAGGTTTGTGGTAGTTTGTTTTTACAGCAATGGAAAGTTCATGCACAAGCAATATGTCAATAGCACATGAAGACAATGTCACACAAAGAGTAAAAAGAAAGAAGGCATGAAGGGGAGATCTCTGAAATGTTTGAAGCAAGGAAGATTAGTAAAAATGAAAGATAGGTAAAAAGAGGCTAGAAGAAACAACTTCCAAGTTTGCCGGGTAGTGAGATAATTTTTTAGCTTCATAGTAGTTGAATTATTGTTCATTTTAATATGCTTACAGCTATTTCAACTTTCCTTGATGATTATAATCCATAATCCCTAAAAGTACTCAGTGAGAACAAAGCATATTTTTGTTTTCCACTGTTGTGCTCTAGTTTAAAATACTTTACAATTTGATTATGGTGAATATTTTAAAATGTATACCTATATTCAAACACCAAGTTGCACACCTGGAATATATACAATCCACACTTGGTAACTATGCCTCAATACAGCTGGAAACACATTATAGCACTGTGTCTTCTTCTTTCAGCAATTCCTTATTGTTTTTAAAACATTACTCTTTCTTACTACAAATATACATTGCATAATTTGTGTGAGAATTTTCTTTTGCAGATAAATCAAGACATTTCTCAAATTTAAGGAAAATAATAACAACAGTTTAAAGTTTTAATATGTCGAATCTTATAATTTAATAACAAAATTCATTCTTTCTATATGTGTATATATCCTGCCTCAAATATATTTCATTGTTTTACTGATAACTCTAACATCTGTCTTTACTGTAGCTGTTTAGCAATTTTGAAATCTTTTCAAATCCATAAAATGCTATGCCTGAGGGATAGCTTTTCATCAGGTTAGTAATGATCTCTGTTATTTTTCGATTCTTCATTTTTGTGCTATTTTCTCTCCATTTATAGTTTTAAGGCAAAGTGGTTCAATAAATTTCATTATATTTAACAAGAATTTAAAACAAAACCTCTGCTTATATAATGCCTTGAAAATTGATTTAGGTCAAGGACTGAAACTTAGAACAGAGCCACAGATTTGAAATATATTTTAAAATATATCTTCAAGGCGGATGGAGAGAAGGTATGGCATTAGAAGGGCAGAGTGGAGGAATGAGAGCAAATGAGAATATGTTAGCGCAGCTGAATTAAAATATAATCACATCTAGCATGATGTACTTATTCTGAACTACTGGTTGCTTTCAGTATTTACACATTACTATGCCAGGCAGTTTTAGCCCTGTGGCACTCTAGGCAGAGAAAGTAATTGGCAAGGAATTCACAATTTTCTCCTTCCCAAAGCAGAGTTTATTTTCAAACAAGAATTGCCTTCTGTTCCTTTTCCTCTATTGACTACTATGAATTTATTACAACGGAAATGGTTTATGGTCATCAAAAATCTGATTATAAATGAATATGTTTGTTCTTCCTCCATGTATACATAGATTCCTCAATAGTGCTGACCAACTTCCTGACACGTGTTAACATTGTACTTTTCAACCTCCTTGGAAGTTAAATGTGACTGTGTGAATTCCCTCAGTTAAATGCAATCTATGTGGAAGTAATATACGTTGCTTCCAAGGAACAGTAAAAGGCTTATCATGTTCACTCTTCCTATGCAGCATGACTCAACCCAGGAGCCCCCTGAAAACCGATATTGGACAAGTAATTTAAATGAAGATTGCTTAGTATAGCAATATTTATTAACACATATAGACAGAAACATAATTCAAATTCAGATGTAGTATGCTGCTTCTTGGGAGACAATTATTTATGGTTTTTCAACCTTTTGCATGTCTCATGAACAAAGATAATGAGTACTTTTGTTCTGTGCTATCATTTCAAGAATATTTATAAACAAGCAGTCCTGGAAGACAGAAAGAGTGTCCTCCTTTGGGTGAAAGGGCAGAGTTTTCTAAGCAACCTATTGCAAAAATTGAAGTTCTCTGCACCTGGAGGTAATCCAGTGTGAAACAAAACCACTCCATGTGCAGTATCAATGGGGCACTTGCTTGTTGTATTCAGGAGACTTGGAGAGAAAAGAAAGAAATGCAACTGTGACACTCACATACCCTGAGGTGTTAACATGTAATAAAGCTTTTGTTTCCTACCCACAGGTTCTGTATCACTTGCCAGTTTTCATAGATAACTTATTATTTTAGCAGTAGACTTAAATCTAAAATTTTTAGAAGTTTCATAACATGATATGTCCACATTTTGAAGCAGTGAGAATATTGAAATTAAATTGCTTTATAATATTAATAGAAGAAAACAGATAATAAAAAAAATATTCAAATATGAGGTACTTTAATACAAACAAGTTAGCATAATGGTCCTCACAGGGCTTAAAAGTTTTCAAGTATACAGAACAGTTCATTACATATAATAGGTGATCAACAAATATATGACTGTAATTGATGGACTCAATTTTATAGTTCAAATTAATGAACTTAAACCTTATTGCACAAATCATGCATAGAATTGCATCTGATTTTTGCTTTGGTTTTGTAGAAATGATAATTTTTCACAATACATACATGAGTCCTTTGACCATACTGCAACCACTGATTTTAAGTAACAGTAGTAACAAGTATACAATCAAGCAAGATTTCCATCAGCTCTATTATGCTGGTTTAAACATCCCTATATTGTGATACTTAGTATATATGAGATCTATTAATTGATTGTTAGTGATTAAGATTATGATTAAAACATACGGAAGGCTGGAGCAGTGGCTCGGAGGTTATGGTGCTTGCACAGCATGCACAGTTACTAGAGTTCAAACCCCAGCACCACGTACACAATGACATCTTGGAGCAAAGAAAGCCACATGAAAAAATAAATAAAAAATTGTTTCTCTCTTTCTCTCTCTCTCTCCCTCTCTCTCTCTCTCTCTGTCTCTCACTGTCCTTCTCTCTTAAATTATGGAAAGCTACCAGAGAGAAAAATGGCTTCAAACAAATAAGCAGAAATTTAATGCTTATGAATAGAATTGGAAAGATTAAAATGGATGATTTCATGAATTTATAAAGCGCTTTTACAATTTTGGATATATTTACATATATTAGCTTACATATATTAGCTTCCACTTTCTTCATTTTAAACCTGTGAATTGTAACCAGTATTCCCATGTACGTTGTCAGAGATAGAAATAAGCATACAAATATGATTAGAAGTAGGACTTCCTGAGTGACAATATGCAGTTCTTTCTATAATAATTAACTCCTTTAATATCTGTGAGATTTGGCACGTAAGTGTTCTGTACATTTTGAGTACTAGAATCTATGAGTTAATAAATATAATTTTAGGTGAAAATGACCAATAATTAAATGCTAAAAAATTGAATACTGCCTTCCTTACCAAAATGTTAAAATGAGTCTCTAAATGCAAAACAGTGTAAAATCCTGCCTAAAGTATGCATGACGAGCGTGTACCATCCAGAGACATGGCTGCCTAATATCTAATAAATAAAATTATTTCATCATGGGTCCACAGAAAGTGGACAAATGGATATATGGCATTTTAAAATGAGCCCAAACATATTAGTCACTGAAAAATAATGGTCCAAACTGCTCACTTTGTTGAGCAGTTTCGATAAACAGAGGGTTATTTGTTACAAAATAGATGTAAGCCTGGTACATAAACTATAAATTATTTAATATTAATCAAAATAATAATAATCTGTCAAAGAACAAATGTGAAATATGTGCAAATACAATAGACTGTAGAAGGTGCACTAAATTTTGTTTTTTAAATTCCCAAAATCAACTTAAATATCATCTTCCCTTTCAAAAAATAAAGGTAGAAAATTCCATGCAATATAACGTGCAGATCTGTGCTATTTCCCAGAATATGACACCTAAGTTTCTGTACTCATTACTGGTTTCCAATTTAGAGACATAACAGAATTCATATAATTTGTATCTCTTTTATTTTGGAACTTTGCCCATGAGTGACTTTGTATACAAAGATGTAAATTCATTCAGAGTATAATGGTGAGATTGAGATTCTAGGACAAATTTTCTTTATCAGATATGATTTTATTCTGTTGTTACTTTGCATGTTAAAAGAAACCCAGGCATGTCATGTAGATAAAGCTTGTAGCTATTTTCATTTTATTTCAAAGGTTAGAATGTTTCAAAGATAATTTATGTGAATTAGCAAATGTTCTTAGGCTTAGCTATCCTGCAGAGTGACTGAGGTGTTATCAAAGATATTTTCAGGCTTTCTACTCACTTTAACATTTTCTGTGTGCATTTCTTGTAGGAGGCAACTTTAACCCTATTTGCTTGTCAATTTTAGAGGCTATTAATATAATTTTAAATAAAGATGAAAGTCAATACATTTAATAGCATTCTTGGCCTTTAGGATTTTAAAATGTGAGGGCTGCATTAGGATGGAGATTGTAGAATTGCTGGAGTCATTAAGGCAAAATTGAACATTCTAGCAGAAAGTGTCATTATTCTAAATCATAGTGACGAAACTATTTTTAAGTGTTTTCTGTTAAATCACAGCCTCACAACTGTTTTGACTTCTTTGCTTCCTCTCTCCCTCCAGGCCTGCCTGCCTTCCTTCCTTCCTTCCCCTCTATCTTGCAAGTTAGAACAACCTATTTTACCAATGTGTCATCCCATTGATATTAACATTAATTTGGAAGTTTTAACATTTACATAATATTGGTATGTTTCAGAGCTCTTATCTTTGGGGTTGGAGGAGTGGACCTGTAAAATCACAGGGAAATGACATTCTCCTTTGGATCTTACTGGGAATCATCAAATACTGTGATAATATTTTAAGGAAGTTTGAAGGAAATAAATTTTTGTCTTTAAACATTTTTCAATTTTGTATAATTATAAATCATGCCAAACTCATGACTAATTTCATTGGCTTTCCTTCGTTTCATTCCCTGGAGAATCAATCTCTCTGCCATATGCTACATGGCATAACCTGCTTGCTGGTACTTTCTAATCAACCCTTCCACTACTCATCTTCTGTAACCTACAATTCTTAAAGTTTTGCTCCTGCATTACTTCTGTGAAGTTCTCTTCAATTGGCATTACTCCTTTATCATCCTAATCTGTGTCACCAACTGAAAATACGTTCTTTGGAAATATTTTCATACCCTTATCAATCTATAAATACTTCCATCGAAAGAACAAAGTTACCTTTAAGTAGTAATTATAAATACCAAAGTAATAATTATAGTTATGTTTAGATTTTTTACTACGTTCTTTAACGAAATTTGAAAAAGAGCTTGCAAAGAATATTGGTCAGACAGGAACTAGGATAAAATTAGTACTAATCATGACAACAAGAATAACTCTTTTGAATAGCTATTGTATTCTACAACTTTTCCAATTTCTTTTAACCAATATGCCAGGTTCAGTTTGCATCAACTCCACAGTACTAGAAATATTATAACTTTATGATACTCCATGTATTACAAACTACATTTTCAAATATCAACTATTGTATTATTTATTCAGAATTTTGTCTGTTTATAAAACTCTGCTGTTTTTCTTGTCACTCTTGTATATGTACTGTTATTGCCTGGGATAATTTTTAGTTTAATTTCAGATAAATTTATCAAGGTCCAAATACATATAACAAATTTTTATTGATAATATATTAAACTTTATGGTAGGTATATTAAAATGATGTTGGGCTGTAGCATCTGGGTTCCCTCTCTTAGTTTAGACCTCTCTTTCTACATTTTTAATTGCTCATTTTTGAAGAATAATGCTCACTAGTTACATTTGGCATGATATCATTATATTCTTAGACTAGATGGAGTAGTATCCAATTAATGCAGTAGAAAATAGTATCTCCAAGACATAATAATAATTGTGGGTAGATTTTTTTTTTACTAAATTCATTTACTAAGTTTGAAAAATTGCTTGCAAAGAATATTGGTCTGTCAGGAACTAGGATAAATTAAGTATTAATCATGGCAACAAGAATAACTCTTTTGTATAGTTATTGTATTCTACATTTTTTGCAATTTCTTTTACCAATATTTAATTTAATCTCCATAACAATATTATAAGTTTGGAACTATTACTGTTCCCTTGAATATATGATAAATGCAAAACATATACCATATAATTTGTCAAGGTCTTTATGTACCTCACAAGGCAAATGTTTGATATCATCCTCCTATTCCATAATTTTGTTTAATAGTCATGGAACTCCATTAATATTTTAAATCTCCCAGAGCATCACCTTAATTGTTTGTAAAATACAGTAAATAAAAGTTGATTACAAATAAGATTATTATGTGACTAAATGATCTGTCTATAGAAATAGTTTCATGACCCATATTCAAAACTCATTCATTAAATGTAAAAATCTATAATGGCGTGAAGAATAATACTTTGGAATATAAATTTATTAGGCTTAAAATGTCCCCTGGATACATGCAGTCCTAATGTATGAACCTGTAGATGTTATAAGGCAAATAAGAATTTACAGGTGTGATCAAGGTCAGGAGAAACTGTTCTAGATTACACAGGTCAGATGTAAATATAATCATGATTTTATAAAGCAGAGGAATATTTGACCACTGAGACTGAAGATACCATATGACCGAACGGAGTTTTGGATGCTTTGAAGGAGAAAGAGGCCTTGATGCAAAGCTGAAAGCTAGTTATGGTGAGGAAAGGGATTTTTCCTCTCCATTCTTTAGGAGGAAGGTGGCTTTGTCAGTACCTTTATTTTCATCTAATGGAATTTATTTTAGATACATGAATTACAGGACTGTAAAAAATTAATGTGTGCTGTAATCCACAAAGTTTGAGAATTGTTTTTTAATAGCATCACTGACTTTGTCAATATCCATGTATGCATGATATATAACAACAATTCTGTCTAATATGTAAAACTATGTTAAATATATTAAAAAAACAGAGAGATACATAACTTGATAAAATTTTGGTGTTTCATTATTTTGGAAAGATATAATTTCCATACACTTGTTCATGGTAAAAATATAGTTGGATTATTTTTTTTCTATATAAGATCCATTTATTTTTTTTCACATTTATTAGAAGTGTATAGCAATACAGGATACAGATGAGGGGGAAACATTGTCAAAACTGTAGCAATCAATGTGTATAAACTTTGATAACTAGGGGTAATGCTAACTCATAGATAAGCTACTATGGGTTTCATCTATTGCAGTTTCCCCCAGAAGAACTCAAGTGTTAAATGGGTATCTAGTGTAGGAATAACATCGGCTTCTGGGATGGTTCCCCCATCTTCCCAA
>PVKS010050878.1:0-11374 GCA_004027875.1 Aplodontia rufa
GAAGAACTCATAGGAGTCTGGAGATTGGAAAGATGGGGGAACCATCCCAGAAGCCGATGTCATTCCTCCACGAACTACCCATTTAACTCATGAGTTCTTCTGGGGGAAACTGCAATAGGTAAAACCCAAGGTGGTCATCCATGTTTTGGCATTTCCCCTGGATAACAAAGTTTATATACATTGATTGCTACTGTGTTGATAATGTTTCCCCCTCAACTGTATTTCTATATTCTTCTAATAAAAAAAAAAAAAGCAAAAAATAAAAAAATAAAAAGACCGCCTTTCCCCAGCACCTTCTCAGCGCCTCGTCTCACACCGTCCGGCTGTGGATGTATGGGTTCACTCCTCGCTCAGCTCTTCCCTTTGGTCTGTGGGTCCCTGCTTGCAGCACTGTGGACTCCTGATGCAGGTTTGTGCCTTGCTGAGGATGGATAGCATGATGCCTCCTGCTTTTTCTTTGCCTAAGATTGCTTAGGCTATTCAGAGGTTTTGTGATTTTTTACGAAAGTTTAGGTCTGTTTTTCCCAATTCTGGAAAGATTGACACTGGTATTTGAAAAGGATTGCGTTGAATCTGTAGATCTCTTTAGGTGGTATGGATTATGCCAGCGTGGATTCTTCTAGTCCAGGAACACAAATTGCATATCTGTTTCTTTGTATCTTCATTAATTTTTTCATCTAAATTTTATAACTGTCATTTTAGAGCTCTTTCACCCCTTTAGTTAAATTTTATTCATAGCGTTTTTTTAGAAATCAAGATTGGTTCTTGATTTCTGCTTCAAATAATTCATATAGGCATATAGCAATATTACCAGTTTTTGAATGTTGATTTTATATCCTGCAACGATGCTGAATTCATTCATTAGTTATAGAACTTTTTTGGTGGTGTCTTTGGGGTTTTATACAGATTAGATCATGTCATCTGCAATCAGTGACAATTTGAATTCCTCTTCTCCAGAGTGGGTGCCTCTATTATTTCTTTTTCTTGTCTGATTGCTTTGGCCAAAACTTTGAGTGCTATGTTGAATAAAAGTGGCAAGAGTGGGCATCCTTGTCTTGTTCCAGATCTCAGTGAGAAAGTTTTGGCTTTTCCTCATGTGGAATAATGCTAGCTGTTAGCTTTGCATACATGGCCCTTGTTATATTGTGGCACATTCTTCTGTACTCAGTCTGTTCAGCATTCTTATTGTGGGAATATGTTGAATGTTGTCAACTGCCTTCTCTGTGCCTACTGGGATAGAGTTGCATTTTGTTTTCTGTCCTGTTAACACATCTGCTGCTGTGTCTATGTTGGACCATCCTTGCATTCCTGGGATGAATCCCATTTGATCGTGGTAAATAATGTTAATATGCTGTTGGATTTAGTTTGCTAGTATTTTGTTGAGGATTTTTGAATCTATGTTCAACAAAGATGCTGGTGTGTAGTTTTCTTTTTTGTTGCTGCTTCTGTTCTGGTTCTGCTCTCAGGGCCTTGTAGAATGACTTTGGACAGATTCGTTCCTCCGTAACTTAATTTAGGAAGAATTGGCACTTGCTTCTCTGCGAGTGTTTGGTGGGACTTACAGTGGCCATCTGGCCCTGGGCTTTCTATTATGGAGTCAATCTCATCACTTTGTTGGTCAGGCACCACTGCCAGCACCGCTGTTCGGAATGTTCTAGTTTGTAAACTGTGGCACTTCTTACCTCAGTTTGTCTCCAGAGCCCAGAAACTTTCATTATCTCCTCATCATGTTTAATTACCTCATCTTGGGCTCTTGTTTTCTTGGAACTGTGTTCTAATTAAGACTAATTCAGAGAAAATCTTCATGGGTTTACTTTGCTTCAATTTGTTTAAGTGCCCGTTTCCTTCCCACCTTCTGTTGTCATTTCTTCCTCCTCCTCCTTCTTCTACACCAGCGTTTGCTTGGTTGCCGCATTGCTTCTTTGATGTGATTGTCCCAGGCCGGCTGGATCCTGGGACTCCTATTTGCTGTGACACAGTGTGGATGACGTTTTCTTGATCGCAGCTTATCCAAGGCCCATTTCTTGCCCTCTGAGCCCCCGAGAGACTGCTTTGTGATGAAGGTAGTTCTCTCCAACATCAGTGGCCAATTAGCATGTGGACAGAGACCACTTTCGTCTGAATTTTACTTTCCTCTGAATTCTTTCTACATGGCCAATTGGGGTCTCACTCCTCCACCTAACCGGTACTTGTTCTCTCTTTAAGACAATGCACATTTGAATCTGCATGGAGACGTGGACCACTGAGCCCCCTGCTCCTTCCGTCCTCACCCCCCCCAGGCTGTACAGATCCCTCTCCCCATCTCGCTTGGCCAAGGCAGGGTGGGAAGCATTAAGACTTGTCTTTCAATCTCGCTTTTGCTTTGTTTTCCAGTACTTGGGTTTGAGCGGGGTGGGGTGCATCTCTACTCCTAGCTGTACCCCAGCCCACTCCCCTTTTCCTAAAGACAGGGCCTTGCTAAGGCGCTCAGGCTGGCTCCAAACTTGCCATTCTCCTGCCTCTGCCTCTCAAGTCAGAATGATTCCAGGGTGCACCCTGGGCCTGAATGAATCTGTTCGCTCGGGGAAGGCCATTGTTTTAGTCAGCTTTTCCACCACTGTGACCAAAAGACCTGACAAGAACAATTCGTGGGTGGGTATTTGGGGGCTCACAGTTTTAGAGGACAGTTTCAGAGTTTCAATCCATAGGCAGCTGGTGCTATACATCTGGGCAGAGATGGGGCAGGGATGAGGCAAAGTGTCAGGGCAGAAGGGGGTGGCCAGGGAATGCAGCACATGGCACCCGGGAGCAGAGAGAGCTACTCTCACCAGCGACAAAATATACACCTCAAAGCCAGACCCCAAGGCCCCTCGTCCTCCAGCCACTCCCTACCCACCTGCCTACAGCAGCCACTCAGTTAATTCCTATCAGGGTATTGATGAATCGACTGGTTTGGGACTCTCAGAACCCAACTGCTTCCCCTCCGCACCTTGCACTGTGTCACACAGAGCTTTTGGGAGCAATCTCACCATGACACCAGTGATCTTCAATGCCACATCGTGACTGTGCCCTTTGTTCTGCTGGGTTTTGAAAGCATGTTAAAATGCACACAGCCATGCACCCCATGATGGTGTCAGGGTTGAGCCTGGACCACGTAGGTGGCAGTCCTCTAAGATCCCTCCCAGGCATTGCTACCTCCCAGTGGCACCATGGCCACCGGTCACAAGGTTCTGGTGTGAGGCGCCCCTCACAGCTCTGTGGTGCTGCTGGCTTAGCCAGTCTTAAGAGAGAGCAGCAGCTGCTGCCACGATGGTGAGGCATGTGGGCAACACCCAGCTGTGCAAGCACTTGTAGATCCACACAATGGTATGGTCTTGTGCCTGCCATGGCCAGGTGGCGCCTGGCTAGCAGGTGGGTTTAGCTGCCTGGTTCTCCAGCATCCATGACTGAATCCTCCCTGAGATTCAGGAGGTGAAGGCACCGCCCCTCCCCTGCCACACAACTGCTCAGTCTTCCTGTCAGCTGCCATGTGGTCAGCCAGCCACTTTCTGAGGCACCGATCCCCACCTGCCACCCTCCCCAGAGGCCCCCTGCTCATGTGTCTGAAGGTGAAGCTCAGGTTCTTCAGCCAGACTCCCAGGCGCTCTAGTTCAGCAGCAGTGACCCCCACCTGGACCTGAAGCCCAGTTTTCCTCCCAGGCCTGGGCACACTTACACCAATGGCATTGTAGCCTGGCTCCCTGCCAGTGCTCCTTCCACCTACTGATGCAAAGAAGTATGACCTGGTGGCATGGGGACACAGGAGCTTGGATCCAACCCGACAGTCACTGGCTGTGTGTCCTTGGTCACGTCCCCCATTGCTCCCACCCTGACCTGACTAATACTCACTGGGCTCATGTAGTCAGTCACCAAATGCACCCATAAAGATGCACAAATTTTAAAAATTAACAAAAGCAGTAAGTGTCTGCCAGGAGAAGTCTTGGGAGGCTCAAAGTAGAGGACAGGACGGATTTTGGCACCTGCTGATGGGACTGTACAGGGCCCCTCCACTGCAGCTGCAGTCCCACCACCTGGGGCCCACCTTCGAGGTCAGGTCGAGGGCTTCCCTGGGTGGTCCCTCTTGCTCTTTGCAGCTCTGGCCAGCCACCCCTGCTCCCCAGGTTATCCTGGTTCTCCATTAGAGCACACGCCCTGAAGGAGGACATCGTTCCCCACCCCAACCCTGAGCCCTGTGTGTCAGGGGCTTCCAGAAAAAAGAAAAGCAGGAGGCATCCTGGGACCTCCATGCTGGGCCCTTGGCAGCCAGCAGCACGTCTGGCTGCATTCCAACTGTGTTCCAACCATTTGTGGAAACTGAGGCTCAGAACCCTGGAGCAAGTGCCGACACCCTTACAGGTGAGAGGAGGCGAGGTCATGGCACTGTGCCCTTACAGTCTCATCACCGCCAGGCACCGCCAGTCTGCCTGAGGCAAGAGCAAAGGTCAGGACTGCCAGCCCAATGCGGCCCTTGTCACCAGGCTTTGGGAGCACAGACTTTCAGGGAGGGACTCAGGAGGCATCTGTGAGGGACTCCCCTGGGGAGAGGGCTCCTGGTAGAGATGTGGGCTTTGGGGACCACTTGCCCAGATCTGGTCTCTGATGATTGCCAGTTAGTTCTGTTCTTTCCCAAGCCTCAGTGTTTCTTTCTATATCGTGGGTGCAATGATGAGCTGTCACTCTTTCACAAGGTTGCTGGGATATGGATCAAGCCAATCTATGTGTAGCATACAGATTGGGCATTCAGTACCCAGCCACTACCTTTGGGATGGATGGGTATATGGAGAGATGGACAAGACAAGGAAGAACAGGGGGAGGTAGGTTAGATGGGAGGATGGATGAGTGGATGGATTGATAAGGGAGAGAGGAAAAGAAGGAGGGAGGATAGATGTGTAGATGGATTAAAGAATGAATTTTTGGATGGATGGATGGAGAGAAGGATGAGGGAGGGAGGATGGATGTGTGGGTGGATGGGTAGATGGATTGGAGGATGGATGGGTGAGTGGATGGATGGATGGAGATATGGATGAGGGAGGGAGGATGGATGTGTGGATGGAAGGGTGGATGGATTGGAGAATGGATGGGTGGATGGGTGAGTGGATGGATGGATAGAGATGGATGAGGGAGAGAGGATGTATGGGTTGATGGGTTGATGGATGGATGGGTGAATGGAGAGATTGAAGAGGGAGGGAGGAAGGATGGATGAGTGGATGAACTGGAGGATGTGTGGGTGGATGGATTGGAGGATGGATAGGTGGATGGATTGGATGATGGATGGGTATATGGATTGGAGGATGGATGAGGGAGGGAGGATGGATTGGGGGATGGATGGGCAGATGGATGTGTGGATGGCTTGGAGGATGGATGCATGGATTGATGGGTGGATGGATTGGAGGATGGATGGGTGGATGGGTGGGTGGACGGATGGATAGAGAGATGGATGAGGGAGGGAGGATGGATGGGTGGTTGAATGGATAGGTGGATGGAGAGACAGATGAGGGAGGGAGGATGGATGAGTGGATTGATGGGAGGACAGATGGGTGGATGGATGAGTGCTAGATGCCAACTATGGGCAGGCTCCATGCCCAGCAATGAGAAGACAATGATGTGATAAATCAGCACAACTCCCATGCTTGTGAAATCATGACAAAACAGGACAAATGGACATTATTTAAACAAGCAGCAGAACAAATGGAAAAAACAATAGAGATGTGTGCTTGGAGAGACACAATTCCATGAGGCTCATCCCAGAGCACTCAATCTGGTCCAGAAGCCTCAAGGAGAGATGCCACAAAGAGCTGGAGGGTGTGTAGATGAAGAAGGAAGGTGCAAGAGCTCCTGTGGGAAGGGACAGGGAGGGAGCCAGTGAGGATGACACCAGGGATCTGAGAGACGTTCATGGTGTGGCATTGGACACATTTGGTGTTGGCTGACTGAAGCAGGTAAGGGCTTGGAGCCAAGACATTGAGGTGGTTCCCAGGTCCCTTCCATCATCTGCAGGACCGTGGGTGTGATTGCCAAGCAGGGGAAGGGCCTTGATCTGGGCTTGGACATGCTGAACTGGGGACCAAGAGACACCATAGGGTGTCAGGGAGGTGGACAGATGCAGGTAGAGTTGGGTGGGAGCCGGAGGTGGGAAGGTGGGAGCATCTGCATGTGGTCCACACCTAAAGCAGTAGGTGGGAATGAGGCCACCAGGGGGCGTGGGGAGATGTGACAAGGAGGCCTCACACTTCCCTGAGGGGCTCCGTTACCTGTTGGCTGGGGAGAGTCTGAGCTGCATAGTAGACAATATGCAGACAGAGAGGAGGAGGACAGCCCCACACGGCTGCCAGGGAACAGCAGAGGCCAAGAGTGGCAGCTGTGAGGAGGAGGAAGGAGGCTCCAGTTCTGCTCTCGGCCACTCTCTTCTTGGACCTCACATCTTCTGCCAATGCTGCTTCCCAAACCTCAAGCACAAGAACCTTCTCTGCTGCCAGCTGTGCTGAGCTGGAGGCCTGGAGGCTGCTGGACCTCAGAGAAGAAATCCATCTTGTTCTCATGCTTTCTATTAGGTGATCCAGGAACCCTCCAGTCCTTGGGGACACATTTGTTTTAGGACCCAACATCTGAGATTCCAAGTCATAGTAGTCCCCTCTCCCCAAGGGTTTTGGGTCACAAATAGCCTGCTCATCTGTGTCCACTGGCATTTAGGCAGCTCCTGGTCAGGACTCAGGACTCACATATGCACAAACACATACACACATGTGCATGCATACACATGCACACCTTTGCACACACTCGCACACACATGTATATACAATGCAAATGCATAAATGCACACACTCGCACACACATGTACATAGTTGCACACTTATGTAAACACATATACATACTTGCGCGCGCGCACACACACACACAGAGTTTGTTTAATTCAGTGGAGTTCCTCACCAAAATCCTATATTTCAATTTCTTTCAAATTGATCCATTGCCAAAAATTCCTCTAACTTACTATTGCAAAAATAGTCATTACAATCTCCATAAATCACGAGCATCTAACTACCATGGTAATGGCTGATGTAATGGCTGTGATACTGAGATGGATGGGACGCTAATCACTTCAGCCTTCATTAGTGCCATGGCCCTTGTTCTCTACAAACCCTCCCTCATGTGCTCCAGAGGACTGTGCTCCAGGCCAAGGCCACCTCTCCAATAGGTGGTCAGTCACCTCGCAGCCCACAGCCCCCTCCTGGTCTTGCTGGCCTCCTGCACCTGACTGCAGGACGTCTGCACTGCACCCCTGGGCACCTGAGAGCCTGCATACCCCCAGGTGGCTTCCCAGGGCCTGACTGTGCAATGTCACCAGCCCTCTGTTCTGTGAGCAGAGCTCCAGGGAAGGGACAGCCTTCCTGCTTGGCCAGAAGAAGCACTTCCTTCTAAGGACCAAGCCAGAGCAGGCCACTAAGTAGACCACTTCCAACAGGATGCTGTCAAGAGGGAGCTGAGGTGTCACACAGCTCTCAAGTCACCCAGACAGAGAAGGAGACCAGGGGTGGAAGCTGCCTTTCAAGATAGTTGGCCTCTGTGCACAGGTTCTGCGTTTCAGATTCAGCCACTGTCGGGTGGGAGATAGTCAAATGTCAAGGGTACCCTCACTGTTGCTGACTGCGCGATGTGGCCTGGGATGACTGCTTCTGCACCAGACACGTGCATGTGTTCCATGAGCATGCAGTATAACCGCTGTTCACATAGCCTTCACCCTGTAAGGATGGGGCAGGACGTTCACAGACTACACAAAGCACCCCCATTTTACATAAGGGATTCTGCGTCCTTTGATTTTGATACTCACAGGTTTCCTGGAACAACCCCCAGGGATACTAAGAGATGATGAGGTACATGTGTCCCCTCCCATTCCCATGACTCTGGACCAGGGACCCTCTACAGTGGAGGCCAGACTTCATCTTGTCCACCAACTTGTGGACACAGGGTTCACAAAGGCTACAGGGGCTAGTGGAGAGGTTTCCATGCATGATGAACAGAGGCCTGGCTGGAAATGGATTGATGAATGATGGATGGATAGATGAATAGACAGATGGGTAGATGGATGGATAGACAGATGGATGGATGGATGGATGAGTAGATAGATGGATGAATGGATGGGTACATGGAAGGATGAGTAGGTGGATGGATGGATGAGTAAACAGATGGGTAGATGGATGGATGAGTAGGTGGATGGATGGATGAGTAAACAGATGGGTATATGGATGGATGAGTAGGTGGATGGATGGATGGGTAGATGGATAAATGGATGGCTGAGTGAGTGAGTAGATAGATGGTTATATAGTTGTACAGATGGATGATGGATGAGTTGATAAATGGTTGAAAAGACGGGAGGATGGATGAATAAGTGGGTGGGTAGATGCTTGGCCTTGGTGTAGGGCAAGTTGTCATCTACTATCCTTCAGGATCATGTAGGAAGATGAAAATGGGGCATTCAGCCTACTGAGCCCCTGGGAGTCTGGGGGAGTGACATGATCACTTCTCCTTCTCTGTCTGGGTGACTTGAGAGCTGTGTGACACCTCAGCTCCCTCTTGACAGCTTTGACCCATGGGTCTTTTGTGGCACAGATTTCTGATTTGCTAGGTCTTGGGGACATAGAAAGGAAACCTCCTGTACCTCCTTCCAGAGTCCCCATTCACATACTGTCCTATAAGAGGCAGGGAAGGACAGGAGAGGTATAGTGTTCAGGAAACAGCTCACTGCTCAGTGAATGCCATGATCTGGAGCCAAGACGGGTGGGCTTGGAACACCTGGGGCCATACAGCAACCCTGGTCACACCTGCACATTCTGAGGCTTTCCCTCCTTCTTCACAGACCCCCACCAGTTCTCAGCACCAGCAGGGGGGTATTGAGGTGCCGACTCAGGGGCAGACATGTTCCACACCAGGGCAGCCCTCCTGACCTGTGATACAGCAACTGCTCCTGGTGACCAGAATGACTGAGTGACAGCGATGTCCTGGTGTGGCACCTGGACTAGCAGTGAAGGAAGCCTGGACTGAGGACCCTCTTCCCCTCCTGACTGTGGAGAGGGGATGAATTTCCTGCAGCTGGCTGGAAGAACTCTTGGGCAGAGCTAGGGACACATTCCAAGTGAGAGGGGACTGGTGCCTTCCACAGCCAGGCTGTCCAGTCAATATTCAGCATCCCTCTACACATTGACAATGGGACAGGCCACCAGCCTACAAATGAGGGGGGTGTGTTCCAGGTGGCTTCTCTCCCTGTCTCTCTCCACCCTGTCCCCCAGGAGGTGGGCAAGGAGCCAACCTGCAGGGCCTAGGGCTGTCAGCTTCCCTGAGAGGTCTTAGGTTGTGTTGATCAGGAGGGTTGGTGAGGGTTGGAGTGGAAATTGTCCCACCTGACAGCAGCCAATGGACAGACAGGCCTGTACCCTCCTGGCATTGTGTCCAGTGGCAGATAACAATGGGAGGGGACACATTGACTTCTGTTGAAAGGAACATTGAGATTTATTGACCCTGGGGCTTTAATTGATTCACAGGGAAGCAAGGTCAGTCTATGTCTCCTGGGGGCAACCAGTCTCTTTCTGGGGCCTGGAGTCAATATTTATTCTTCTCAGACTGTCACTCAGTGTCCTGGCCACACGGTCCACTCTCAAGGTTAATCCAGTCACAGCCACCAAGAGGACTTAGTGACAAAGGAAACCCACACTGCTTGGAGATGCAAACTAGGCAAATATGGCCAGAATGATGCCAGGACAGCACCTAGGACAGTCCCAGAAGAGTACTGGGGACAGCACTTAGGACAGCACTCAGGAAAGCACCCAGGACAGCACCTAGGACAGCACCCAGTACACCACCAAAGACAGTGCCTAGGACAACACCCAGGACATCACCTAGGACAGCATTCAGGGAAGCACCTAGGACAGCGCCCCAGGACAGCACCTAGGGCAGCACTAAGGGCAACACTTAGAACAGCACCCAAGACAGTACCAGGACAGTGCTGAGGATAGCACCTAGGGTAGCACTCAGGACAATACCTAGGACAACACCTAGGACAGCACCTAGGACAGCATTCAGGAAAGCACCTAGGACAGCGTCCCAGGACAGCACTAAGGGCAACACCTAGGACAGCACCTAAGTCAGTACCTAACACAGAACCAAGGACAGCACCAAGAACAGCGCCCAAGACACCTAGGATAGTGTCCAGGACAGCACCTAAGACAGAACCCAGGAGAACACCTAGGACAGCCACCAGGACAATATCTAGAGCAGCACCCAGGACAGCACTTAGGAGAACAACCAGGAGAGCACCTAGGAGAGCGCCCGGTAATGCACATAGGACGGTGCTCAGGGCAACCTAGAACAGCACCTAGACAGTGCCCGGACACCACCAGCCTGCAGGGCCACATCAGCTTCTCCTGCTACCATCCCCCATCCAAAAATTACAGAACCGGCACACAGCGCTGCCAATGCTCACCTTAAACTGAAGAGGCACCTTTGCCACTCCATCCCCTAGGTTCTGTGTCAGGAGCAGACGTCGCTGTGGTTGGCCCAGCCCAGAAGACAGGCTCAGCACCCCCACAGATGCTGCAGGGCTGTCCTCATTCCATGCCCTTCTTCCTAAAGTGCCCTGTGACCCCGAGAGCCTGAGGGGAGCTGGCTCTCTTCATGTGACAAGGTTGGTGGGCTGAGCTATAAGGCAATCACGCCTACCTGCCTGCTGCTGTCTCAAGGCCCTGCACCACCCGGCCACTCGAGAGAAGCTCTCGCACCTAAGTGACCTTGGTTCTCACATCGGGCTCCTACCTATGGTCTCATACTGTCCTCCAGCCCCATAGCTCACCCCTAGAGACAGCACAGGTGTGGATGTGCCCTCACTGAACACACGTCCTTGTCCAGGATGGAGTGTCCATGGGTGACCCCCATCCCCACTTGGCATCACTGGAGGGAGAGGTGCTGAGAATGAGAGTTGATAAAAAGCAGCATCCAGGTAACAGTCAGGATCTATCTGCAGCCAATGGGGCTGAGCATGCTACGGCACCCAGTGACTTCATAATGGCACCTCCACTTGAGTTCCCGGATTGGGCACATTTCTGACCCAGGTTGTCAGGTCACTGACCTCTCACATGCACAGCCTCCCCCTGCCAGGTATGGCTGCAGGAGCCCTTCAAGGCATTAGCTGGGCTGCTTGTGTCCTCTTTCCTCTTGGGGATAAGAGGGTCTCCCACTGCCCCCTGCTCTGGGGCTCTGGGCTGGTCTCCTTTGAAAAGTTTCTGTGCCTTCCTGATTCACACAGCCCTGAGATTCCTTTCCCTCTGTTTCTGTCACCTGAAGAGCTTTGAGCTTCCCTATGTCTCCCCTG